>LPNX010889236.1:1162161-1237111 GCA_001517045.1 Pseudotsuga menziesii | reverse complement strand
TGTGGTCCCTCTACTTCGCGAGTGCCTTCTGATTCTGGAATGTTGGTATTGCGAGGATCCTCATCCGCTTCCTCTGATTCTGATGTGAAATTATAGCATTCCAATGCCTCTCCTAGCTGGGTAGTCCACTCAGGTTGGACTGGTACTGAGATAGTGTGGTCCTCAAAAATCTTTGTCTTGATGATATCTAGGGCCTGGGAAACACTTGGATGTTCTGATTCAAATGCAAAGGTGAGTAAGAAGCTGTCTGTCATAAGCAACCATGTGGTTGTTCCCTTGCGCAGCTCGGTCTCTGTATACCAATTCCTTGGAATTCTGTCCAATGTGTGAATGAATCTGTGAACCCATTCATCCTCTGGGATGTTCGACCAATTCTGCTCACATATCTGAATGTGTACCCTGGGGTCAGTTTCTCCTGTGTATTTGCGTTGAGCATACCTTCTGTCGTCGGAAAATCTGATTGCCATCAGTCTTTTGATGTTATCCCATGATGCGATGTTTTCTTTATGCGCATACCACCATCTTGCAGGTGTGGCTCTAACTGCAAGGTCCATAGCTGCGATCCTCTATTCAGGGGTAGTTTGTTGCTCAAATTGTTCGAGAAAATATTGGATGTCTGTCAAACCATGATATGATGGAGTCTCAGCAATCTCGGCACCAATCCATCGCAGTGACTTACTTATAAACGCACATCTGCGCGATGATACTTCGTAGAGTCTATTCTGCCAGTTTTCTAGACCAACATCCAGATCCGATGCGCACGAACTGTCGCATTGCCAACTAATGTGCCCCTCTGCAGTGGGATTGATATAGTCATTCTGGTTTGCTGTCATCTGGTAGAGACTCTCCATATTATGTGCCTCGTCCTCTGCTCGAATAGGTTCGATATATCTAGGTCCTTGGTAAGGATCCAGCGGTGCGATGACCCAGATCCGCGCATCCTCAAAGGTCATTTGCCTTTTCTTTAGGTCAATGACAACTTTGCTGCCAATTGCCCAATCAATACTCAGTAGTGTTGGATATGGTCGACTGTCACCAATGATTTCTATAACCTCAAAGTCCATGAAAGTACAAACTCCGTCAATATCAACTGGCACCTACGATAATCGACCCAATGGTGATACTCGTTGCTGATTAGCTAGTCTCAGGTGGATAGGTGATAGGGCTAGCTGAGGACTACCCATCTGTTCCCACGTTTTCTTGGTTAGAACATTCACCTCTGATCCTAGGTCTAAGACAACCTCATCCATTTCGAAGTCACCAATTTGGGATGTGAATTTCATCTCTCTTCCTGTCCTTGCATGTCTTGTAATATTATGGACAGCGCGGTGTGCACTGTCCGAGAGAGAGGGTTGCTGACACTGGTCTATCATACGCTGTAGCTCACCAACAGCTTTATCATTTCTCAGGAGTTTCAAGCAGCTGTGCAGGAAGTCTTGTATACTTCTTGTCGATTCATCCTCATCACATCTTCCGGATGTGGTAGCCTGCTGTTCCTGCTCAGGGTTATTGCTACAAGGTACTTGCTGTGGTACGCCCCTAGACGGCGGTACCTGTGGTCCTGCTAGTGTAGGCTCATCAAAGGAATCCTTAGCTTCGTGAAAGATCTCCTTATTCCTCTGTAGGTTGAGTGCAGTTGCTTTAGTAGGAGCTCTGCGCACCCACTCCTGACTTGTGTTTTGTCCGGTCTCCTGCGATGTGCCACTGGTGGAAGCACCGCTCCGTGTCACAATGTTAACTGCTGGTTCTGGTTCCTTAGGTTCAGCAGCAATGAGCTGGATATTCTGGTGTGCAACTGGCTTAGGTTCTCTGATCTTAGCTATCAAGATGGGACACTCTTCTATGGTATGATCGTAAGATTTGCAGTAATTACAAGCAGTAGTGGCGTTCTGGCAGTCCCTAGCATAGTGTCAGACAATTCCACAATTGTAACAAGTGATTGGTCCACGACCTTGACCAAAACCTCCTTCTCTTGCGAATCCTCCTCCTCGGCCTCGTCCTCTGAATCCTCCTCCTTGGCCTCCGTACGGCTGAGCTGGCTGTGTCCCTATTGCTGGGCCCTGTGCGTCTGCTTGGACTCTGTATACATCCTGTGTTATTTCTGACAGGAGATCATAAGCTCGACAATCTTGTGGATCATGCCCGACGGATTTACAGAAAATACAATAGATATTTTTGGGTGTCTGGACATACTTTTGAAGCAAAGGGCATTTCTGAGGTGGATGCCCTTGAGTTCTACATATTTCACACCATGGCCCTCGTGTTCGTGGTAAGGGGTTAGGAGCCCCTGACGCTAAATATTCTGCAAAGACTGGACAGTTGTCTTTACTGTGGCCCTGTTCTCTGCACTTTATGCACCATATGTCTTGCATAGCCTCTTTCCCTTTTTTAAGTTCGTGTATCTGTAAGGTGAGATTGGCCAACTGGGTCTGTAGAGTTGTCATCCCTGTACTGGTTTCTGCTAAAGGTGAAGCCTCTAGTTTCATTTCCATCTCCAGCGCTTCATCTTGAGTAGTGAGTTTCTGTTGCATTAGTGGAATTCTGATATGAGGGAGCAATGCTGCAATAAACCATTCTTTATGCTGCTCTGGTGTGAATTCGAAACTTACTTGGTCTATAAGAGCTTTGAATTTCTGGTCAAAGTCCCAGATTGACTCTGATGGTAGTTGTTTAATATCCTTAAGCTCTGTAATGCACTGAGACTCAGATTTAGGTTTCTTGAATTCTTTAATCATGGCGTTCTTGACCTGGGCGAGCGTCTTGGGTAATGTAGTATACTTTATGTACCATGTCAAGGCTCTATCTCTGAGTGTGGTAACCAACTGTACAAGTTTAAGGTTATCATCGTTGATTGTTTTAATGGTCCACATAGCTTTGCATAGGAACCAGTGTTGTTCTGGGTCTTCTGCTCCGGTACCTTTAAAAATAGGTAACTTCATGTCGTCCCCCATTCTATTTCTCTGTGGTGGGTTCTGACTAACTGGAGTACTACCACTCAGCGGTGTAGGTGAAGGTGCTGTGACGGGAGTAGGTACTGACTGTGAACTACTAGATGGAGTACCTACGGTATTATTCTGAGTCCCTGTCTGCTTCTATGGAGTATAGGGGTGGTAAGGGATACCCCCCTCTGGTTCTTCAGTGGTGCTAGGGCTCTGCTGTCTAATACTGTGTGAACTATCTTCAAATGTAGGAGGACTAAATGCTACTTTATACTTCTTTCCACTCCGGGTTTGTCCAATGTCATCAAAATCACTTTCAAATTCTTGTGACATTACTAGCTTTACTTATTCGTCTGAGACTAGATCCATTGTTCCTTTTTCATAGAGAAACATCTTAAGGGACAAGTTTAGAGATCTTAGGTACTTACCGCGATATCCTTTGAAGAAGTATCATTCGGCTGCGCTGAAGCTCTTTCTTTGGTCAACTGCAAACTCTGTAACGTAGCCTTCTAGCACACTGGTGAGCCAGAAGTCCACTGCTCGCGTAATCGGGTTGTCAAGGTTCTGTACGGTCTGAATCAGCTCCGGTGTCCAGACGATGTTTCCTTTCTTCTTGAAGGTGTTGCTATCTGTCAGCTTGGATAACCAATCGAAAAGTTCGTTTCCGTAGGTTACAAAAAATATAGCGTGTATGTCTGAAGCGATGTGCTTTTCTAGCCAGGCCTCTGTGCTTAGTCTCGGGCTTCTGTTCTCTTTCTTGGTGAACTCCGTTAAGTCTGAATCCAGCCACTGGTGAAATTCTTCTCGCGTAGGATGCCAACAGAACATGGACTCCCAGTCGATCAAACCGGCAACGGAACCATTTGTTGATTGCGTGGGAAGACCCGGGTTTACTATAATTAATCAACAACACCCAAAACTCACTAGCCCTTTCGGCAACAGACCGCGAAGCGATCTGAAGTCTCACCCGAAGTGAATCTCATGGGTTGGCCAAGACTCAAGTGTCTTGGACTAGGTTCTGCGCATCCTACTTCTTCTCTCTTACTCCTGCGCGCTACTAGATCAACTAGCTCGGCGCATCACACGTTCCTGTTTACTCGCAGCACTTCTACCTGTGCGATGCTTAACCCTGTGCAGGTCGCACGATTTCCTCTCACGTCGCACTACTTCCACTTACTCGCAGCATTCCAATCCTTACCGCATCTCTGCGCACCGCGGGGCACCCATCCTCTCCTCAACGCTAAGCCCTCAGCTCGCAGTATCTCGCATCACAGCTCCTCTGCTGATGCGATATCGCCTCTCTGCGATATCTTACCACTACGACTTTGCGCTCTTAACGTTGATTGCGCCGATGTGCGACACTCTACTTCTCAGAAGTCTATTGTGAGTAACTGGTAATTAGTGACAGACGTGAAAGAGTCCTTAAACAACCTACTGCAATACTTCGACTTATCCTTATCCTCTTGCAATATTATGAACGGAACAATACATACATTCATCTACTGCCCCTATCATTACATGCATAATAACTAGTAACAATAAGCAAATACAATCACATTCATTCAACACATAACACGCAGATTTAACGTGGTTCACCCCCGGGATGGGAGCTACGTCCACCAAACTGTGTTTCTATTATATATATATTGAGGGAAGTTAGCACAGTCTGCTGCGCTACGAATGCAGCGCAAGACCTCTTCTAGGTCTCTGGTCTTATCTCTATATTACCTTTCTCTCAATATCCCTTCCCTCTATGTTCTCTCTCTGTGAATGATTACATACAGACTCAAATGACTCACAGACGACTATGTGTCTGGATCGTTACAACGCAGTCTGTCTGACTGATTCCTGAATCTACAAGAACTATCAACTGACCAACTATCTACTGATTGATTAGCTAACCACCCAACCAACCCTTTTCAATACAAAAATGCAAGCTTTTATAGGCAGCCCGAAGGTCATGCCATTACAACACTGTGGGCCTGTCCCAACAGTAAACCCATACCCTTAATAGTGACAGTCGGTCCTCTCTGTCCTTGAGGTAGCCGCTTCCCGTCACACCACAGCTCTCTGCCGTCTTCCATGCTTCCCGACACTGACCATGGGTACTATGCACCGCTTCGCTTTCTGTCCTTCGCCTTCAATGCTTGAGCCTCGTTGCTCCTTCTTCTTTATGAGGGTCGCCGAGCCCTCCTGTCTTCCGCCGCTTCCTTCAATGCAGTGGTTGAGCTTTCTTCTCTCGGCCGCTCTGGTACCGTTGCCTTCTTGACTCTTCTATCCCAAAAGTCATAGTTTCCGGCTCTACTCTCCAGCTAGAAACGTGCTACGGCGTCGTCGTTCTGCCCTGTCCTTTTTCCGCTAAAATTCTCTCTTTCTGCCAAAACTAGCAGCTTCTTCTGTAGCTGCGGGATCCTGCTCCAACAACCACCACCACTTGAGGTTTGACCGGGTTCAAATATACCATTGTCTAAATCATTTTGGGAGACAAATTCTTCTAACTCAAAGTCACCTACCTCTGGCTCGATACGTCTTCACCCGGCTTTGGATCTCCATCAGGGACACCGATCATTTTCCCCAAACTCATTACAGGTGAGAAATTATTCCCAAGAATCTCCCAGTTCTCCCAACTGGTAGGAAACAAGTATCTTAATAAGCGCATGATGAAATAGGATCCGTTCCTTATCCCCCACATTACTATGATAAGCACAAGCCATCTTCTGCAAACTACTTAAGAAGTAATATGGCATATTCACAGGATTCCCTTTGAAAATCATTAATAACCAAAGATGATATAACTGAGTTTGATAAAGTCGACCTTCGTAGGTGACATACCCGATAATAGGTTCAAGGAAAGAATGCCACTTCTTCTTCAGTAGCGGAAAAGGAAAACCAGACTTAGATTCTATCTGCTGGTTAGCTAGAGTCAAGAAATCCTTCCAATCATCATTCTTTGTATGTTTTCCCTTATACCAGCATTCTCCTACCATTGGAAAATCTATAGCCTGAGAGAGGAACTCCTCCATCAATTCCAACATTATATCTCCTACCCGTGCTTTCATACCATCAAATGAAGTTGTGAATGCCCCAGAAACTGCCAAATCAAAACCAGAGAATTTCTGTAGAAACCTTAACCATCCTACCTTTACCACCAATTCACGGCATTCGGGAGAAACATCTAAATATTCATCACCAATAAGCTTGAATATTGAGACAGGAGGCATAATAGCAATTACACAAGCTTCAAGGAATTTCAAAACCCAAACTAAGAAACAAAATAGATCTATCATGGGCCTATACGGGTTTATCAAAACTCCAAACATCTTCATTACACCAAGGTACTGTGAACATTCATGCACAGTCATGGAACGTAGGGTCATAATGCCCTTTGAATTGACAAGAGTTCACAGAACACTTAGCATGCCATAATGACCTTCAAAAATAACAAGCAAGTAATAGCTAAACATGACATTTGCATCATTGCGAATCAACAGATGGTAAGCAATCTGATTATGGAGGTATCAAACCATAATTTCCATGATAATGCCAATATTAACTAACATATCTTCATGTAAATGCGATGGCTAAAGTAAAACCAAAAGTCTTTAACCTTTACTTCAAAGCATAAGTTAATGGTTACAATCACATAATCTTTGACCATCATATCTAAGTAATACCAAGATTTAATAAGGAAAGATACAGTTGATTTAATTAAAATCATGGTTGATATTGCAATGATGAGGAACGATTAGTAAATGTAGCAAAAACCACAACCAACCTTTGAGAATCGTTTTAGCCACTTATGATATAATTTTAACATTGAATTCTCCTCAAGGCATCATTAAAAATTTCATAATCCCAGAGATATTATCTCATCATAAAATACAAAGTTCATAAATGATGACAAGTGTATAACAATGGTGAACTTGTGATATCAATATGAAATAAGCTTTTATCCCCATTATTATTATAATGAGATGGATTTTTTGGAAGTGGAAGAGTTCATTAGACCATCATATCAATTGGAAAACAAATGTCATATAGGGTATCAACTTACTAAGTTAACATTTAAGACCATTGATGTAATGAATTTACTTGACCATGAATTTGCATGAATGATCGATGTTGTAAAATTAGGAGTTACTAATTTTCAAGATTATGAACCTTACAAATGATCAAGCAAAAATAAGAAACTAAAGCCAAGAAAATCAGTCCAGATGTAAGCTGATGCTAATCCCCCCATTTCAATCAATCCATCAAATTTTATTGGGAGTACCTTCAGAATAAAATATTCTGAAGGCACTCCTAAAATATTTATTGATGAGTGTTGATCAAGGCTGTGATATATAATGTCGTTTAGAAAATTGATGAAATTACAAATTGAAATTTTATGTTCAAATTGCTCCGGAGGGTGCTGCTTTCCAATAAGACCCTCGTATTGTCGAACATGAAATAAATACCTATCTGGATGCAAAACAAGTTTGACAATGTTTGTGTGTTGTGAGTCCTAGAAAAGCACCCACCTTTAGAGTTGAGATAGAGAAACTGCTCAAAGCTAGTTTTATCTATCTCATTCCCTTGATGGAGTGGGTTTCAAATCCCATTCTGGTGGATAAGAAGCAGGGAGAAATCCGAATATGCACTGATTTTCATGACTTAAATTGAGCTTGTCCTAAATATAATTTCCCTACACCATTTATTGATCAAATTTTGGATGAGTGTGCAGGAAGTGAGGTATTTTCTTTCATGGATGGCTTTTCTGGATATAATCAGATACAAATGAAGCCCAAGGATCAACACAAGACCACATTTATTTGTCCTTGGGGAACTTTTGCATATTGGAAGATTCCCGTTAGCCTTAAAAACATCAGAGCTACATAACAGCAGGCCATGACCTTAATATTTCATGATCTTAAAACGATGATCGAAGTATATTTGGATGATCTCGTTGCTCACTCTCATTTGAGAGTGCATCATCGGTACCATTTGTGATTAGTGTTCGAAAGATGTTGTCATTTCCAAGTTCGTTTAAACCCTCATAAGTGCATCTTTTGCATGATAGTTGGTCATTTACTAGGATTCATATTATCTAAGGAGGTTATTAGAGTTGATCCCTTGAAGTTTGAGGCAATACTTCAATTGTCTCCCCCATGTAACATTCGACACCTTCAATGTTTACAAGGTATGGTGAACTTCTTGCGAAGGTTCGTGGTCAATTTTTCCAACTTGACTAAAGGATTTATGCGTCTGTTGAAGAAAGACACCCCTTTTTATTGGGATGAGTGAGCCCAGGAGTCTTTCAATGCTCTTAGGAAAGCCTAACAATGAATCTTGTGCTTAGTCCACTAGACTATAGCAATGATTTCTTGATTTATGTGGCCGAGTCTTAGGAGATGGTTGGTATCGTATTGGTTCAAGAGGATGAGGAGCTCCATGAGCATGCCATATATTATTTGAGCTGAAACCTTATTGATGTGGAACTTCACTATTCCCATGTGGAGAAGCTAGCCTTAGCCACCGATCCTGCGGTTCAGAATTTGAGACATTACATTCTCCTTCGCCAAACTTTGGTTATAGATTACATCAATCCATTTCAGTTCGTCTTCACTAGAAGGATGATTAGGGGAAAATATAATAAATGGATTGTGATTTTGCAAGAGTTTGATCTCGAGTTCATTTCGGTGAAATCGAAGAAATTGTTAATCTTTGCTGAGCTCATATTAGATTTCCCAAATTTGGAGGAAGAAGAGGTTAATGAGGATTCTTTTGTCGATGATCATATATTCCTCATCTCAACTATGGACCCTTGGTAAGGGGATATTATCATGTATTTGTAAAAATTGAAGGTCCCTACTCACCTCTCATGGGATGAGCGATGATGATTACGTCACATAGCAAAAAACTACCTCATAGCGGATGACACTTTGTACCACCATGGGGTGGATTCCATTTTAACTCATTGTTTAACCCATGATGAGGTTGAGGTCATGCTTAATGATTTCCATGGAGGGGCGTGTGGTGGTCATTTATCTGGGCTTTCTACAACCAAAAAATCTTGAGAGTGGGCTATTTTAGGCCATCGACCTTTAAAGATTGCATTAATGCGATCAAGAAGTTCCACCCTTGCTAGGTGTTTGCACATAATATGCGCTCATGGCTAGCCCCGTTGCATCTTATTATCACCACCGACCCCTTCACCAAGTGGGGGATTGATTTTATGGATTGCAACCCAGTATTAGATAGGGGGCATCATCATATCATTATGGATATCGATTACTTCACAAAATGGGTAGAGGCTATGCCCACAGTTAAATCCAATGGTGATACAGCCGCACATTTCATTTTCAACTAGATTATCACCCAGTTCAACATTCCGAAAGAGCTTGTCATTGACCATGGTAGGCACTTTCAGAACAAAATGATGGAAGAGTTGGCTTCCAGTTTAGGATATAAGAAAGAGCACTCGTCTTCTTATTACCTTCAAGTGAATGGGTAGGTTGAAACAGTGAACAAATCACTTAAGTCCATTATCCAGCGAAATCATTGCACAAAGCAAGAATAAATGGCATATCATCTTGTATCCTGCTTTGTGGGCCTATAGACCCGCGGTTAAGACTGCCAACAATTTTTCTCCCTATCAACTTGTGCATGGGGTGGAGTCAGTATTATTGGTTGAATGTGAAATCCCTTCTCTGAAGCTAGCTATGGAGCTTTTACCAGAAACTTCCACATTGGAATAGCGTTTGGTCCACTTAGAGCAGCTTGATGAGTAGTGAAGAGATGCCTTAGTGGCTTTAGAGGTTAACTAGCATCGTGTTAAGGTCCAATATGATAATTATTTCCATCCGAGGAGGTTTATTGAAGGTGACTTGGTCCTTTTGTGGGATCAAGCTAAGGAACCCTTAGGGGCAGGGAAGTTTAACACATGTGGCATGGTCCTTAAGTGGTTAAACGTGTCCTAGAAAAATGTGCTTATGAGTCAATTGATTATGAAGGGACAGCCTTGGCAAAGCCTAGAAATGGGCTCTATATTAGAAAATACTATGCATGATCTTCATATAGGGATGATTTTTGTATATTATTGTACAATTTTGTATTGCATAGTTAGATTTTATTATGGTGATCAGGTTTGTTGATTAGATTTCATTTCTTATGGTAGATGTGGATGGAATCTTCCATTTACATAGGATTCACTGATGGTGCTAGCCGCGACACTCAAAACTCAGCTTTGGCTGTTTGGGTGATCTATACTCCTACGGGTCAGGTATTATCTTCAGGAGGCATATGTTTACGGCCTTCGTCAAACAATGTTGCTAAATATAGTGTCGTCATTGAGTTATTGTGTGATTCCATTTCGCATGGTATTCATTCTATTGAGGTACATCTTGATTCATAGTTAGTAGTTTCACAACTTAATGACTTGTATCATATTAGGGATCTGACATTACTACAAATATTCTTATGTGTTAGATTTCTAGAACAACAATTTGAGAGTATAACATACATTCATGTTCCAAAATTTTTTAATCAAGTTGTTGAATCATATGATAACTATGTGTTAGATTGGAATTTGTTTCATAGACCATAAGCATATCACAAACACATTTTACACATGTGTAACTAAAATAAAAATCGATCATCATAATTTATTTTTCATTAAGTTCAAAAAGTGACGTCATAATACATAACTTTCATATACGAAATTGGGGCTTCCGAGCCACCAAAACATACTACATGGTCATACAAAACATATACACTCAGGTTTCTAATCCTAAGGTGGAGGATGGTGCTGATCATGATAACACACTACAGCTCTAGCTAGCCGACGAAATAGTCAAACCCATGCTCATGGTACTCCAACCACCTGGTGTTGCATGGCCTCAGGAAATTCCTCGATTTGTGCCACGGGTACTCTATGTGTCAATCGAACAAAGTTTGTGTGGATGCTTTGGAGCATCCACTCCGCATATGCAACCATAATCTCATCACCTCTTCCCCTCCATCGATGATGACGAAATCCATTTGGCCGTTCCGGTCCTACATCTGCATATACATGATAGATTGTCACTATGTGTCGTCACACCAAAAACACGTATTTTGATTTAATATATAAAAGAAACAAAAAAAAATTAAATAATTCAAAAATTAAAAGTTGGTCTGGGATTCTTTACCTATGTCTCTATAAGCCACTCCTGGTGATAGGGGCATATCTAGGTCTGCACGGAAGTCTATCCCTACAAAGGGATAGTCGTCTATGGCGACGATCTATCTCTAGCACCATGAAAAGAACTCTGCTAGGTAGGGGTTAGCCACCCTGCCACCTCCCAGTCTGCGCATGACTTTATCCCAGTGTCGCTGAGTTGGATCCTAGACTCCATGTGGAGTAATGTCTACTCTAGGGCTCAACCCTATCACCCAGTCAAAGAAGAATGTGCTCAGTATGCTACCAAACCCAAATTTTTGCACCTTATCCATCTTGTAGTCACTAAGCTATTGTTTCATGTTGCTTAGCTGCGTAGTACTCTAGTCATATATTGTAGGTCGCATACACTCTACCGCATAGAAAATCATTGGTCGCGAGGCCTGGTGGAGTGAAGCTAAGCCTGCAATCCTACCTAAGGCCAAGAGTATGGATTTAGGCCCTAGAATTTGAATAGAGTTTGTCAAAATTTGACTCCCAACCTTCTTCATATCTGGAAGATAGTACACAACTATGTACTCATCTATGGTCAATCTGCCTCCTAGTCCACAGGATCAAAGGTTCACCACCTCCCCTCGTCGGGACAAACTTGTGATGAAATATATGTCCTCAACCTCAATGCTGAGTGACATCCCATATATCTAAAATGTTTCGGACTCTGGATCCCATTAATCTACCAGCAGCTGGAGTAGTCTTTGTTTCTCCCTCAAGCTTCCAAGAGGCCAAAACCTGTATAAGCCACATGCCCATAATGCTTTTTGAGCCATGAGATAAGCTTGAACAGCTTCCTTAACATCACCATGTTCTCTCTCTCTCGCCACTCTAGTACCATCATGCACAAAAAACCAAGTTTTTGATCATTATTTTCCCATTAAATCCTTGTTCGTGGCCCTGTACGTGACTATTTTCAAAACATCCATGTATGTACATGGGTTTCAGGGATTGTTTTGCATATGGTGATCCCTATACATGGAAAATATCCCTATTTCCATGTGGGCCAAAATGCCCAAGTTGGGATGGCCCAAAAAATTAATTTGACCATGGAATTTGAAAATTTTTATATAAAAACTCAATAGAGAGGCAAGGGAATCTACCTAGATCAAATGGGGAGGGATTCTGATGGACGATGCTGCTGTAATTTGCTTCTGAAGTTCTAGGCTCAAATACACTATCTTGGGTGAAAATAGAAATGGAGCCCATTTTGAGTGCAGTTTGACTGTGGCTTTGACCCGTTCATGCCTATTTCAGGTATTATGTGTAAACTAGCATTTAGGTTAGGTTTCACATCTGTTTGCACTTTGCATAACCTTATGACCATTTCATCTTAACCTTAGGTATGAACCAATTCTATCTTATCACGAAACCCTCTTGCTGATTTTAGAAGTGACATGTTGTAAATGGTAGAGCTTTCCCATACATGGGTACCCTAGTTAGATCATGTTTTGTATTTAGTGCCCATGCCGACATTTCTCCTTTAGGGTGTGGGAGTCCTTTTTATAGTATCACCATGACTTTGAGCAAGAGCTTCATACTCCTCTTGAACTTTATGCTTCCTTTTCCCCCTAGACTCCCCTTGTATATGTTGAGTTGTAATTACATTATCATGAGTTTTTATTGCCTTATTAATCCTTATGTTGGCTTTCTTAACTTTGATTATCAGCCATATATCTCAAGCTTGTCTCACGTCTAGCCAGGCATATCCCTTTTACATATCTTTTGCAGCTTGATACCCCATTTTTTATCGGGAGGGGACCTTCATCCGAGTGTTGTTATCCTGCACATGTTGTCCTTGCATTGAGCATAGGTATGTTCCACTGCTTGGAACTCTGTTGTTTGACCCTTAACACTCATTGCCTCCTAGATTTGTAACTATAAAGCACTTTTCTTCTTTTTCTGGATTTTCAAAATATCTGAAAAAGTCCAAAAAAAAAATAAAAAAATCAAAAAGCCGAACAAGAAAAGATGTTATCTTTGGCAGCAGTCGAGTCATGTTGGCTTCGAACATAGCACTGTATATCACATCCATTGGTTGGGTTAGTAGTTTGACTTTAGGAGCTGTAGTCGTTTGTGTGATTTTATCTCCATAGATTGGTTAAGCTTCCAGTCCCTATGGAGCCTCTGTTGATGGCTTCTGTGTTTTAAAGATGTCAAAGTTTTTCATATCGAGTCTATGATGCCTACATTCAGTAACCATTTTCCTCTATGTTCTTGTTCAAAGGAATTTGAAAATTGAGTTGGCCATTCCTCAGTTGTCTTGAATTTGCATGTCGGCCATTCCTAGTATTGTGATTGGTTCATGGACATCTTGTTCGAGTCCTTCCACATTATACAGCGTTGCTGAGTAACTCGTGTTCATTGATGGGGGATTCCTTAATTCCCTCCTTCCAGCAAATTCCATCCCATCGACTTCAGATCATTTATTCTGGGATAGGATTCTATTGAGGCCTGGAAATTCGTAGGCAGCAACAGTAAGGGATTCTCCCCAGTCAACGTTCCCAACTAGCCCGTGACTATTTGGTGTGGGGAATCCATCTGGTTTGTGGTACGGCTACCGTAGGTCAAGTACAAAACAAAGGCTTTACCGGTTGCGGCCCGGTCCACCGATTTTTTGTATTTTGACTTAAAATATGAAATGAAAGTGCCTAATTAACAATGCAGGGTGATAAAGATGCAAGGAATAGTCACAATGTGATGCGCAGGTTCTTACCTCTCATCTTAAGGCTCACAAGCATCCAAATCGCATACAACAAGAAGATAAACTAACTACCTAAACTATCCCTAGGGAGCAGGATTATCATTCATTGGTGAGTAATACATTTTGTACATGCATTATGAAGAGTTACAGTTAGCTGAAAATTCTTTCAAGACACATGAATAATTACAGATATTTAAACAACCAGATAGCCAATTGTTTTATGAACAACATTTATTACTCACAGTGGAAACATCAAAAAATATACTGAAGAACATTTAAAAAAGAACATAGGTTCAGGAAGTTAAAACGCTCTCATAGTTAATGAAACACAGCTGAAAACGAAATAGTTCCTCTTCAACATTGCTCATTTAATTGCATTGATACATTCCACATTTCTCTTTCTCCAATAGGCAAAAGTTGCAGTTTCTAATTGTAAAACGAAATAGTTCCTCTTACAAGCAAATGGTTTACAAGTTTTTTCCAGGGAAAAATTCCCTATCCAAGTTCTACTTTCAACTATTTAAACTATAACTGCAGACCGCTTGGGCTTCCCCCCAAACGTCTGACCTTTCAGTTCCCCAACGCTTCATATTCCTCTATCTTTTCTGCCCATGCTCGTGATTGGCTGAGTAACTGACGGACCTTTCAGAGCTTCTCCTCTGTCACCATTCATTTTGTCTTTTCCTTCATTTGTCCTTCTTGCGATCCTACTAGTTTCGGCCCTACCTCTACCAAACGGTCTGTCTTCCTCCATGCCGCGGTAGTTTGACCGATCTCCTGAACCCACCTGCAATCAATCGACAAGCATCATTCATTGGGATTGCGTTACAAAACAAAGCAGCAAATTCTACTAATTGAAATGACTATTCCACAAGGAAATGGCCAGGCGTACTACCAATATTAGAATTTTATCAAACGCCGACACCACTACCTTGACCACCTCCGGGCTCGACAACATTACCAACTGCGGAAATCGGGAGGAAACCCGCATCGGAAGCCAAAATATTTGCCCAGCCGCAACGGCGGAAGAGTAAAGGCTATAGGCATGTGACGGGAGGGCGGGAAAAACTCAATCACAAATCGGAAGGATAATTACATCGGACGCTAAATGGCTTTCCCAGCCACAACGGCGGAAGAGACAAGCGCTAGAGACTTCCGAAACGTGGGTGAGAAAAGCTCAATCGGAAGTCGAAAGACATTACGTTGGAAGCCAAATGACTTTCCCAGCCACAATGGTGGAAAAGAAAAGGCTACGGGCAGGTGATTAAAAGACTAACACACATCGGCAGTCGGAGCGCTTTGCACTTCGTATGCTAAGCCACTTTGGGAGCTGCAACGGCGGATGGGAAAAGGCTATCAGCCGCCGATTTAACATAGTAAGATGTCGGATCAATAAACATTAAGTGCTCAAAAATATTTAAGAATCAGTAAAGGTTAAACCCGCTCTACTTCCACAACAGTGGCCTTAAAGAACAAAGATTTGATTTATCCTCAGCTAGCAAAACAAACTCACATTCGTGACCCATCACAAAATTCAAACACAACACTTTTAAAACAGGCTGACAATCAATCTTCAAAGTCATTTGAAAATAAAGTATTCCCAAAACGGCTCAAGGATCCAAAAAAAATTCTAAGTTATGAGGAGGGGACCCAAATTTAAGAAATTTGGGGAGAACAGTTGCGGCTGCAACAGATTCTAGAGTAATTTGAGTTCCTTGAGACTAATTACAGTCATTAGTGGTAGGTTCTCTTGCCATCAAAAATTTTTGGAATACATCATTGTCCCCTAATCTATGTATTCTTCGAGGTGTTCAACCTCAACACATATATTCACACTTGTTAGATTGTACTCTAGTAGCTTGATTCCCATTTTCATTATCGGTGGGCGATCTCGTTTTTGTTAACGGTATACATCAATGACCGCTAATCAGATGATGGACTACTATGTTCGACCTTGACACCTCTATTCAGATAGTAGGACATGTACTTGTAGCGGTCTGTGTAGAATCCTTTCCTGATTGGTGGCATTCCATATATGCTACCTCCTTGATCGTGCCAATGTTCATGAGATTTCAGCTCTCATGATTTGATTTCGGTGTATGTCAGATATCTTTAGCCATTATGGATATCTTGATCTATTATATATCTTCAGACATTATGGAGATCCTAATCCGTTGTATGTATTCATCATGAATATTCTGGTCTATTATATATTGTACATGGCGATGACCACACATGTCACATTTTGTACATCATGCCTATTCATGGCCATTTTACTCTTATGTATCTTGGACTGGTATATGTATTTACAATCATATGAAGAGATTGATTATTGTACTATACTGATGGATGGATGGTTCTTCCACTTGGTTCTTCATCACTCCACTTATGGGATGGATTTATAATGTATTTTGGCCATCATGTTACCCCTTTGACCTCACACATTAAAGGGCATCTATTATAGACAATTTTACCACACATGGTTGATCACATATTTATGTCCTTCCCTATCCCTCTGTAGACTCTTTGGACCCCATGGACCAATGTTATACTTTGATGTCTCCAATTTCATCCCTAAAAACACCTATTTATTGTTGTATGTGACTTTTAATACCATACTCGTGTGTACACGTGGATATTGACCTCAAACCCACATACATCAGGATGTGTGCATAAATCCAAATGTTTTTAGAGATTTTAGTGATGTGTGTCTAAAACACTTGTCTCTTGGCCTTCCATATGCCTCGCGATTTCTCGGATTCGACCCTGCATTACCCCTTTAGAGTGCTATATAAGGAACTCCTTGGATGCATTGAAGGAGAGGAATTGAAGAGCAAGGAAACTATTGTCCATTGTTGTTGTTTCTTGCATATACTTGAGTCTGCATCCCTTTGTCTCTTTGGATCACTTTGTGTTCTTCCCAAGATTGCTTTTTCTTGTGAGTTTTCTATCGAGAGATGGAGGATTGAGGTAGTGGAGGCCCAGGTGGAGGACTCAGTTTCTCTTGTTCGCAGACGTGCCGACAGAGGTTGTCACTTGTGTAATCTCTGATTTGATTAATGGAAATATCTTTTCCTATCCAGTTATGTGCATTTAAATGAATATTGAATCCATGTATTTGTTTATTTTCTTATACATTGTTGATTATATATGCCAGAGGAGATATAACATGATATTATAAGCATGCTTGTCTTGTTTACTGTTGTTGAGAGTGAATTGCTAAAGCAAGAGGGATTGGAAAAATCTCAAAGGGGATATACTTCAATCGTCTGGAATAAGGTATGATTCAAGATCCTTTAGTGTTATATGTTTGGTTTCTCTTGCATATTGGGAAGGGATTGATTTCTGCAGTTTCTCTATCTATTGTGGTACACCCCAAGCCATAGGAAGTTTCTCTCTGTAACATCAAGGATCATGGGCCATGGAATACTACATAGGCCCTACATAAATCATATTTTCCCAACACAAGGTATACAAGAATGAATTGGATATTTAGTTAATAATTACAACCAGGGATTATAAGAACCATGTAGTCCCCCATAGAGGGAATATTATTTCAACTACAAGTGGGAGATGTTGGTATTTTGAGATTTGTAACACTAATAATGGATCTCGTGTCCAACACCCTGGTCTAGGGTTTAAATTTATGGCCTAAGTTCATACCAATTGCTTATGAGGTCATGAAACATTGTGATTCCGTTGACCATCACATAACATGCATCTGCATATAAAATCTCTGGTCCACATGTGAGACATGGTCATCATTTTGAGAAGTTGTGAATATCCCTTCATAACCATGAGCTAAATACTCCCAAAATTTGGATGCATAATAAGTCACATTTTTTTCTTGACTCACAATATAACTAAAATTAATATAGTGGTAGTGATTGTTATCAAGACCCAACATACATTGTTTTTACTTCCCATGGATAAAAAGAAACCAAAAATATCCATTAAAAACATCTATCAATACATGACGAGAAAAGGATAAAAAATAGTAGGGAGCTTCATGGAAATAGAAAATTCCTACCATATTGACCATCAATATGGAAAATTCACTTTTATGTTTATACATGGTGTAGGCCATTGAGCTTTAAATTATTACAAGATCATATATCTTCTATGAAATCCTAGGGATAAGGCCACAATGGAATTATATGTGTGACTTATATGTTTCCATGCAAAATTGGCAAATAACTTGAGACAAATCAAACTAGAGAAACTAGAACATCAATGAGAGTAAGTGTGCATGTTTTTATTGACATAGAAATGAGCTACAAAATTTGAAAGGATTGAAGTATTTTGAGAAATTTGTGAGTCTAGTTGTGTGAAAGACAACTATCATGTGAGTTCAGCCTTGGAAAGTTTACAATATTATAGATATTAAAAGGAGAACCAAACATACACATGCATATCTTTGTGGATATGAATATTAGAGAGCTATGCCTCTTGATAACTCAATTATTGGTTATTTAGATAATTTAACAAGAATGATTTCATAATTATCATTGTTACATATTTATGCATTATGAATAAGTATCAAATGATCAAGGGAGGAAATTTGGAATGGTATGATCCATGCACAGTTCAAAGATGATTGTTCTTTGATTTATTTGATCATAAGCCCCATATATGAATGTTATAGTGTATTCCTAGGGATTTTAGCATTCAACCATGAAATATGCATTGAGAACCATTTCTAGTGTTAGAAAGAGGAAAATGACTATCATATCTCATTTGTAGGCTAATGATTCCCTATGGAGGGTATGTGTGGCGGTTTGATGGATTGAACATGGAATATGATCTTATAGAACAATTTAACCTTATACCATAACACGTGCCTTGAAAACCATCCCTAGAGTGCCCTTGCTCAAAACGGTGAATATATCTTATATGTAGGATAAGATTCCCCATGCAATCCTTGTGTTATAAGATAGGATTCCATTCATGGTACATGAGCCCCAAGGTAATTAATATTGTTTTAGAGCATTGATATACCTTAGTACCATGGTCTTCTTAGGCATTTATTGGCTCATAGAGACTCTCCCACTCACACATGTGTTCACTCATTCCTAGAATGCCTTCATTTATGATCCAACATGCCTCCATACATGTTCACACTTGCATTCATGACTATTTGGTATGGTTTGGGATCCTATTGGTCAACCTAGGGGGGTTTAGGGGTCAAATCCTAGAATACACAGAATAGTGGAATGTTAATTCATTGTTTGGACAAACATGGAATTGGACTTCATGGGAATTATGTTCCATATGTTTGTACTTGATCTCACCACCCATGGTCCAAGTTTCAAATATACAAACCCTCCAAGTTTGCTCAACTGTTAGTGTGATCTAGTTGCTCACTCTTATCCCACTATGGACGCATTCGCTCATGGAGAAACCACACCTATGATATTTTATGTTGTATATGGCATATATTATGATATTTCAGAGATGCATGAGATTTTTTACAGAGTTATGAAGGTGATTCATCAAATTGGGAAGAATATTCATGATATGAAAGTTACACATGAGGCAGATTTTGTTGAATATTTTGATGTTATTTGGGAAAGAGTTTGCATAGATATGTTTTACATGATTGATTATGCTTATAGATTAGAGTATTATTCTAGAAAAAGAGATTCTTATGATGCTCCTTCATCAACAAATTATCACCATCAAAGGTCCTCTCCACATGATCTTTGTCTACATCACATGGAGGCATTGATGCATTGATGCGTGATCTTGGCATCCACAACATATTCACCAAGTCCATCACCAAGAATTCATTCTTTCCACTCATTAAAGTGAAGAAGAGGACCGATTGAAAACATTTTTGATAATCTCTGTCATGTCCATTCTGGAGGGAGTATTTTACCCATGAGGTTTTTCCTCTCTCCTCGTTTTACATGGAAAAATAAAAAATTTTGTTCTAAGGGGTGACTTATGCCTTAGTTTCCAAGGCCTCAATAAAGTATAATATGTACTAAGTTAGGACTAAGGGGGGTGTTATAGAATTAATCTACCTCAGTACCATGGTATTACACCTAGGAGGAATGTTCCTTTGTCTTGTACTTATGTGATATGATCCTACTTAGGATACACTGATCAATATTGGTCCATTAGGTCATTCTAGCTCATTAACTCACAGTTGAGGAGCTCCACTTTGATCATCGTTAAAGTTGAGGCACTCTAATTTGATAATTCTGTCAACCTAGGAATCCTCATTTATTACATACCACTCCTTATCCCTTAATTTAGGGAATATGTTTCACTAGGGGCACTAGTGTGTGAATGTTGTTGTTTTGTGGCATTCTTGGGCATTTATTGGCTCCTAAAGACCCTCACAGTCACACATGTGTTCACCCATTCCTAGCATTCCTTCATTTATGATCCAACATGCCTCCATACATGTTCACACTTGTATCCGTGACTGTTTGGTATGGTTTGGGAGCCTATTGGTCAACCTAGGGGGGTTTAGGGGTCAAATCCTAGCCTAACACTTGTATGCATCTAGATGGCCTCTCAGGGCTCATGAATTTTCCCCATTTTATTATAATTATGTACCATACATATCTACAAGTTGTACACTAATATAAATATCATTTATTTGCACCATCTATGTGTGCTATTTTGTTCTCTTTTACTATTCTCTTGCGTATTTTGTGAATAACTTAGATTGTGAATATTGCTCTAGATACTATATCTCACTGCCAATAAATGATCACATATGGCCTTGTACCCTAATTTTAGACCTTGTTCCATGGTCCAAGACATTGAAATAATCTTTAGTGTTAAAAATATTTAAATAGAGACCATATATTGCTTATAGGACAAATGCAAATTTTATGGCCTAAGGCTATGTATTTTGACCTTGCCATTTCTTAAGTTACAATAAATATCCATGGTTAACCAAAATTCATAAAAGAGGTACTATATATTTATCACATGCCAATATTCCATTTATATGGCTTTTTGGTAGCCTAAGCTAAGTCCCTACACACAGTTCATGAGCCCTAAGGAAAACCGTTTTGGCCCAACAACTTGAATTTTCACTTCAAACCATGGCCTAGGGAATTAAAGCCATACTTTTTGTGCCAAACCTCAAAATTTCCAATATATCTTACACATTGGATAAGTATTATGTATGTAGTATATAGGGCCTTTGAGTGGTATAGGCACTAGTACAAATTGAGAGATTAATGAATATGCGACTAAAAATGTTAGTCACCATAGTTTTTTCAAGTGATTTAATACCAAATTTGAGAAATTTTGAGTGACTGAACTAAAAATTACTAATTTAGTCACTGGTTAAAAAACACGACTAGATAATTAGTGACACAAATAAAAATGACTAATTTAGTTAAGGAACAAAATATAACTAGCTAGAAGATTATGAATTAGTAATTTATGTTAGTAACTTTTAATTATGAATGTTACCATCTTGTGCAACCTATACAACGCGTCCAATTCCATACATATCGATATTTTTTTATTATTACATTATGCAAATCTATGTTACAATAAATGCAACATGTTTATACAAAGTATGAAGTTCTATAATTATATGAAATGTTAATATTAATTAGACATTTTTCATTGTAGTATTTAGGTAATTGTGCATATAATAATATGCCACTAGAAGTTGTGTTAAGATCAACATGTATATATTTTTATCCTTTTTTATTTACTTATTTTACCATAACAATATGAAAGAGTTTGAAGTTGTTTCCAGTAGAATTTGTGTTATGATCAACATGTATATATTTTATCATTTTTATTTACTTCAAAATCGGTATGTTCACCATGCTTTAAACTATGCAAAATATGCATAATTGAATGACCTCATTTGAGCATGTATTGATGTTTGAGTCTCAACCAACATTCTCTCAACGTTCATGTCGTTTGACCCAAGACGATCCAATTGGATGTGTCTTTAGTGTGCCAATGGTGCATTTTTTGTGATGAGTCCCATAACCCTTTGACTTGTGTTACTTTCTTATTAGCTAAATAACAATAAAAAGGAATAAAGGGTATTCCTACAGTAGTTTCTACCAAATATGAACCCATGTATGAAGTGTATGTCATTGTGACGAGGTCTTAATCTCAGTTTAGGCTGAAAAATATTTCTAATCCTAAGTTTGAAATGAATAAGGTGAATCCTAATGATAAGATCATTTGGCCTTTCATCAATGACCTGAGATCATCATCTTCTGCTAAACCTAACTACTCAAGCATCATGTTGCAATCTATGCCTAACTTTCCCAACCATTATGCACCTTAGAACGTGTCAATTGGTTTGGAACACTTGAAGGAAAACATCAACTTTTTAAACATCTTTAGAGCACTAAAGCACATCAAAACATTAATAGACATCTTTCCACTCCTTTTGTGTCCATTAATTCTTCCACAATGTAAATGCAATACATTATCGATATGACCGATTTTGACTATTAGTTTGAAAACTAAGTTAATGTGGTTATCAATATGGATAGAACTGTAATGTCCCCATTTTAGAATAATTGCATAGTGGGAAAATTTCATCAATCCTACGAGTTCCCTAGGTTGGGTGGAAACATTGGGAAGTTAATAAGGGAGCTAATAAATGATGTTTAGACATTAGAAGGAATAAAATATTGATTTAATAAGGTAATTTAAATGAATTCAAGTGAATAATTAAATGGCTAGAAAAATGGAGACATATGGAGACTATGGGGCCCACTCAAGCTAGAATTCCTATGTTAAATGGCATCGCCTATTGCAATATCAAATATATGGAAAGATTAATGTTTTGGATGGAAGATAAGGTCAATATACTTGTACATATACTTCATAGGTCTAATTTGGGATCAAGTGTAACTTAGATGAGCAAGGAAGTGCCAAATGGGGAGTTTCATGGACAATTGGCTAGATTCCCCTTACACTTATGACATCTATGACACCAATGATGGAGATTCTATGATATTTATGACACAAGTAAGATATTAAGGATGAAATCTAACATATCTAACATATCAGGTCGAAATAGAGAATCCAATAGAGCTCTCATGTGATTTGGAAAATCGCAATGGGTTCCTACTCAATTTGGGAGAAGATGGAAGGTGAAGAGAGAGGCCACATGGCATAGCATAAGCAGCCACATGAATTCAAATTGGATTTGGTTTATGGATGTATTTGGAAGTTGAGGAGACCATTAATTTTTATAAAATACAGGGAGAAATGATGAGAAGGGGATTTTTTTTCAGATGTGAAATTTGTTGTTGTGAAGTGACTAGTTCATGCTTGAACCGATTTCGAGGGTGAAAGATTTCCATCCTAATTGGTGATTGGAGAGGCCACTCAGGTATTTAAAGGATATTTAATGGAGTTATAATATATATTTTCAGCTACATAAGCTCATGGACACTTTAGGATTCAGCTCATTCCCCCTCCCATCTCACATTCTTTCACCATATTTCAGCCCGGTGGAGTGAGGCGCACTTGGTGAGCGATTTCTCTTTTTGAGGGAGCTCCTATTGCTCCAGAATTCTATATTCTGATGTAAATCATCTTATCTCTCTATTCATAAATTTATCAGGTTATAAGTCCAAGATATTTTATGTATTATTGATCAGTAATAAAGAAATAGTGCCATTTCCCACTTCTTTGTTGCTAACTCTTATAATATTTCTAGATTTGAATGGCTGTGTAAAATATTTATTATTAATCCATGAATGGGCTGTCACTGAATCATATTTTAGGTTTTCATATTCATTAACTGATATTTTTTGGCCATTGGTTCGAATTCCATAACCATTGGATTAAATTTCATCTCATTTCCCCAAGGGTTCAAAACTAGTTTTTATATATCTGATTGAAGGAAGTGATAATAACCATGGTGTTGAGTAGCAAAAAGACCACATTTTATTCATCATTTAACATTTATCACATTATTCCTATTTTTCCTTCCATAAACCATTAATATCCACCATTTTCATGAATAAATATGGGTTACCTTGTTATTTTCCAAATCATTTATTTTTGAGTATTTTGAGTGAATTTGCGGTTAATTATTGAGAAAAATAACATATTTTCATTATACTTTAAAGTTGTATGAGTTTAGTGATGCTTAAAAGTGTATTTGAAGACTTTAACAAGCTCAAAAGTGACCACCTAGCCTCAAATTGGAATTTAATCCTCAAGATGTGGGCTAATTTCAAGAAGAAGATCATGGTTATGTGGAGAAAATATCTCATCCAATATTTGTTGGAGGATTTGAAGGGACGAGTTGTAAATTTGTTGATGATTTTGAGTGATAAGTTGAGAGAATAGTGGATCTGTAACTATGATTAGATATCTTTAATTCATGTATAAATAGGAGGGCTCTCTCCTCATTTTGGTTAGATATCTCTCTAGTGGTTTGGAAGTAGAGAATAATTTAGAGTTAGTCATAGAATGGATTTTTCATTGTTATGTAATGGAGATGATGCTTAATGAAAATCCTGTTACTCTCCCATGTTAATATAGATTTTCAGCACTTTATTTCTTATGAATTGATAGCATAGATTTATCGTGAGCTCACAAGTTAATGTAAATTGCTTTATGTCAGTTTATTTCATGCAATTTCAGTCTTTCTTTATCACATTAATGCAATTTCATGTTTTCTACAACTAGATTTACTTTCATACATTAGATTCAATTTCAGTTGTATAATAGGTTAGCAATAATCTACCCCTGCATATATTTTGTCTGTACCTCACAAGTTTACACTCTCTCTCCGGGTTGACAATTAAATTGTTGGATATTTGTTAAAATTTGTTTTATATTTTTCTCCAACACATGGGTGTTCAAT
The DNA here is from genome assembly GCA_001517045.1 of Pseudotsuga menziesii. NCBI lineage: Eukaryota > Viridiplantae > Streptophyta > Pinopsida > Pinales > Pinaceae > Pseudotsuga > Pseudotsuga menziesii. The sequence continues at coordinate 1,212,449 of LPNX010889236.1, read as the reverse complement.
TGGTTCATAATATGATTCCCTGTTTATTTAATATACACATAACCTGCCTCAATTTTAGAATTTGAGTGGGTTTCTGTACATTTGGGAGGCCATTTTGGCAATTACCCGTGGGGTGTTTGAGCCCCAAAATTGCTAATGAAATCATCTATCTTGTTCAGAATTTAGTAAAAAATTAAAGAAGTGATTGTGGGCCATGAAAATAATAATTAAGTTATTATATCATTCATACACCTTCTCTGAATATTTGGGAGAAATTGGGCCAATTTGGAGACCAAGATACTAAGACTAGTCAAGAGCAAAAATTGTGAAAAATTGGAAAATTGGGCATTTTAGTAAAAATTTAAAAAAAGAAAATTACAAGTGGTATCAGATCATGGTATTGGAACTTGATGGTGATAACTAGGATTCAAATTAATAAACCATCATCCTTAGAATCTAAATTGGAAGGTGCTTGGCTTGTAGAAGAAGAATTGGTAAAAAAAGGGCACCTTGGACTAAAACTACGGCTCACGAGGGAGAAGACCACACCAAGGAGAAAATGGATTATCTCCAACTTATAAGACCTTTGTTTTAATAAATTAACCAAAATATAGTAGTCATGTCCCAATATATAATAAAAGGATTCGAATTGATGCCTAGTCAAATGGGAAGCAAACGGATAACAGGAGATAGTGGTAGTTCAAAATCAGCAGAAAAGAAGACAAAGGGTGAGCAAATTTTCTCACAAACAAGACCTCATAATAGACCCCATGAATTACAGAGCACACCAAGGCCTAATGCACCTAAATTTATTACTCCCAAATAAGATACTAACATTCAATTTGAAATTGATACAATAACAAAAGATTGGGATAAATTGGATGAAGAGTGTAGGAGGAGTATAACATTTGAACAATACTTCACTATGGCAAAAAAATTCAAAAATAAGGAGGGAAATAAGTATTTGTACCAAAATAAATAATTGAATTATTCCATAGGTAAGTTTCCACTTCCTACTTTTGATGGTTCATCTCAAAGCTCTGCTAACACTTGGGTGCAGAAATTGGATGTGTATTTCTCGCTGAATCTAATGGTGGAAGAAGATGCTTTAAAAATGGGTATTTTGAACTTGGAGGGAGATGACAATGAATGGTAGTTCTAGGGCCTGAAAACATTGGGTCATTATCAGGTCAAAACATATGGGGAATTTTTTGACAAGTTATTAGAAAGGTTTGAGCAAAAAGATACAAAATTGTCTTTCAGAGAACTAGCACAATCGAAGCAAGTAGGGAATCCTATTGAGTATATGTTGGAATTCCAAATATTATAAGTTAAGGTGGTTGATGTATATATGGAAAGGCTTGTATTTCTCTTTACTGAATGTTTTACAGAACCCTTAAAAGGTTTGGTCAAATCCCACAAGCTTACTAACTTAAATGATGCAATGAGCTTGACTAGAGACCTTCAAAATGTGCTCCCTAGAACAAGATTTCCTCCCAAGCCTAACTCCAGATTTGAAAGAAATCCTTGGAAAAAGGATGCAAATTATAAGAAGAGTTGGAAAAGAGATACATATGAAAATAATAATAAATAAGGACAAAACATGGATGAACTTCGAAGGAAACGATTGTGCTTTACATGATTCCAACCATGGACATCGGGGCATAAATGTGCTAAAGGAAAAGCTCAATGCATAGAAGTATTTTATGATAATTATGAGCATGAGGGGGGTATGGATGAAGAAGAGAAATTTTAATATCAGGAGGAGACATATGAGACAACATATGAAGAATAAAAAACAAGAAGAAATTAATCCCTCACCGGACAAAGCAAGAATGACTGTACTTTTAGCAATGCCTCACTATCACGCTATTCGATGGAAGGGTGTGGTATTGGGACAAAGAGATTAGGTTTCGGTAGATGGAGGAGATACACATAATTTAATTGATGCAGAGATAGTGGAGAAAATAACAATACCAAGTGAACCATTTGATGGCTTCATAGGTTTCATCCTAGGTCACAACACAATCCAATGCAACACCTGGACTCCAAAGGTGCAAGTCACCATAGGTAACTATACTTTTGTTGATATTTTTTATGTTGTTTATGTTGCTGATACTAATATAGTATTGGGAGTTCAATGGCTGTATTCTATAGGAGAGCATTCAGTAAATTATCAAATTCCTGAAATGAAATTTCAAGATTCAACAGGTGCACTAAGGGTTGTGAGAGGGCAGCACACTTATACAAAACAGGTAGTAAATTGCAAAAGTATGAGATATATATTGAGGAATGGTGATGTAGAATGGATTGATGAATGTTATGTCACCTATCCCAATCCAAAAATCATATTTGTTAAATACCCAAAAGAGATAAAGACACTTCTACAAAAATATGAAATTTTTTTCAGAGATCTTCCACATGGTAGACTACCTAATAGGGGGGTTGAGCATAACATTGTTTTGGAGGAGGGTAATTCACCCATTCAGATACTGCCTTATATAAATCCCACAAATTTTAGATATTATATTGATAATGTCTTCCAAAACATGAAAGAGGTAATGAGTAGTTGTCTCATACTTGCATTACCTGATTTTTCTAAGCCTTTCGTTGTTGAATGTGATGCCTAAGGTGGAGGAGTAGGGGCTGTCCTAAAGAAAGGACAACACCCTATAGCCTTTGAGAGCATAAAGTTGCAGCCTCATGAAAATATTTAATCCATATATGACAAATACATGTTCACCATTATGCATGCCTAAATTCCGACAATACTTGGTAGGCAACAAGTTTGTGGTGAAAACATACCACAATAGTCTAGGACACTTCCTTACAAAAAAGGATCTAAATGAAAGGAAAAAAAAGTGGGTAAGAAATATACAAGATTATGATTTTTATATTTAATATGTGAAAGGAAATAATAGCATTTTAGCATATGCATTATCTTGAAAACATTCTTTTTCTCTCATGGCCATTGATAAAAATTGGAAGGACATGCTACTAGTTGAATATGGAAAATATAAGTTTTCTTGTGATGTATTAGATGGAATCATGGGAGATGATAACTACATAATATTGGAGGGGATTATATTCTATAAGTGAATATTTTATTTGGTTCGAGAATCAGAGCTTAAGTACAATTTTTTGCAGGAAGCACATGATTCCACACTAGCAGGCCATCCAGGGATATTCAAAACCTATAGGAAACTAAGGCAAAGGTTCTATTGGAAGGGGATGAATGAACATGTTAAAAATTATGTGAATGAATGTAAGTTATGTTATCAAAACAAATCATAACTCACATATCCTTCTGGGTTATTACAACCTTTTCCCATTCCAAAGAAAAAATGGGACAATATATCGATGGATTTCATCATCGGTTTGCCCAAATCTTTGGGCAAGGATTGAATATATGTGGTAGTGGATAGATTGAATAAGTTTTGTAATTTATTTGATGTTAAATCCTCTTTGAGTGCTGCACAAATTTTTGACCTTTTTTTTCATAGAAATCTTTAGATTGCATGGGCTCCCCAAGAGCATTGTGAGTGATAGAGATGCTAGATTCATGAGTACTTTTGGGAAAGAACGTTTCAGATGGGTGGGAACAGCTTAGTTGACTCCAAATACAAGACAACATACTGAAACTAATGGAAAAACATAGAGGGTTAACAAATGGTTGTAAGGGTAACTTCAAAACTATGTGGGAAAACAACATAAAGCTTGGACAAAATGTCTACATTTGGGTGAGTTTTGCTACACTACCAGCTTTCACATGTCAATAGGAATGTCTCCTTTCAAAAAATTATATGGTTATGATGCACTTACATTTTTTGATATGGTATTTGGTTATAGTAGAGCTTTAAAAGATAAATATTGGGTGGAAGAAAGCCAAGGAATTTAAAAGGTTTTAAAAGGCAATTTACAGGTTTCCCAAAATCAGCAAAAACAATATACAGATAAACATAGGGAGGAAAGGACCTCTCAGGTTGATGATTTAGTGTATTTTAGGTTGCATCCATACAAAGAAATATCTCTCAAAAGGAATGGAGCAGAAAATCTAAAGCCAAGATACTATGGGCTCTACAAGGTAATTCGAAGATTGGAGAAGTAGCCTATGAGTTGGAACTTGTTGCTGCCTTTCACACACTTGGGTCACGTGGAAGAAATATTCAAGCCACTCGGTGTGTCCTTGGGGGAAAGTATCGAGTCAAGGCTATCACCTTGTTCTTGACTCCTTTGTTTAGGCTCAACTCCTAACAAAGCCAAGGGGGGTAGACCCTATTAAGTTACTAAGGAAAAATTATTTAGTATGGTGATGTTAAACTGAATGAGTTACTTAGGAGTTTGAAATTTAACCATAGACAACCATAGATGACAAGATACAAAAAGAGTGCATGAAAGCACAATGTTGAGGCACACACACACACACACTATATATATATATAGCAAGAAAATGACCAGTGCCTTAAAATGGAGTCAAAAGATAATCAATGTACTTGCATGTGCTTGGAGTTGTTGATGTATTTGTAACTTCAGAATGTATTCATCTATGTATGTTATGTATTGTAACCCAATGTTTATTCTGGGATGTATCCATTATGTAATTGAGTCATGTTTTCATGCCTCAATGTTCCTATTGGGAGAATTAATAATGTAAACAAGTCATGTCAAGTCATAGTGGGTAACCCCCCGATTGTGTAAGGGTTAAAGTCTCGATAGTTCTAGGGCACTAGGGTTATTAGACTCTCCTAGTAGAGGTCAGCCCTAGTAGGCTTTTAGTCATGTCAGGATTAGTATAAATAGAGAGATAGGGTCTCTATTTAGCACACATCACTCACACACTCAATTGTAGCGCATAGTTAAGGAAGGGGAAGACACCGGGGCTAGACAAGAAGAAGATTACTGCTATCGAGAGTGCATCTTACTATTTTGGGGTTTTACATCTTGTGCTGATTCTATCTCTGAGGAAGTTGCAGAGTTTTCTCCATTTATGATTTCCTAGATGAAAAACACTATGTTCATTGTGTCTTATGTTTGATTGTTGTAGTTGTTGTTCTATCAGTAAATATCCTAACATAATGCTAGATTAATGTTGAAAAACTAACATGGTATCAGAGCTAACCTAAGAAGAAGACACTGTGCAGTTGTGGGAACTAGGGCTTCCTAGTTTGTGGATATTTAACCACATATTTTCAGCAAAATTAAGGTGGAATAACTCTCCTCCTTAGGGTGCATATTTCTGTCAAAGCAGAATCCAATTCTGAGGTTTTTCAGTTTTGGACTTGTCACTACTATAAAAAATTAGGGCTTTTCATAGAAGAGGAATTTTTTAGTGATCCCAGGCTTGGATTGATCTCCTCCCCAAAATCGAAGTTAGGGACAAATTTCAAGGAATTTGGTTGGACAGAACTCCAGAAAATCAAAACCCTAATTTGCTCCTGAACCAGCTCTACAGGATTTCAGCTCAGTTTCAGATCCGACATCTTGAACTTGGTAAGATGTAAAATATTTTGTATTTCCATTTGAGGTTCTTAGTTAAGATGTCTCATCATACCAAGCTTGATGAAAATCTTGAGGGAGCTAATAACTTCTGAGCCTGGAATTATAGGATCTCCTTAGTCCTGGAAGAAAATGAGTTAGACTCCTACATCCATGAGGAGGTTCCAGTTCTAGAGGGAGATGAGGTGAAGGACTTACATAAGAAGAAGATGGTTATGGAAAAGAGGATCATTACTGATTCTATTAAGGATCACCTTATCCCACAGGTGTCCTCTCTCAAGACACCTAAACCTATGTTTGATGCCATAACCAAATTGTTTGAAGGGAAGAACATAAACTAGAAGATGACCCTGAGAAACCAACTAAAGAATGTGAAGATTCAGAATGCAGAAAAAATCCAGTCTTGATTCACAATAGTTTCTCAGATCAAAGAGCACTTGGAAGCAGTTTATGAAGAAGTGGAAAATGCAGAGATTGTAATGACTACATTGAATGGCCTTCCTAGGTCATGGGATTATTTCATCCAAGGAATCTGTGCTAGAAATAATTTAGTCAAGTTCAGTAGACTATGGGAAGAGTGCTCTCAAGAAGAAGCTCAGATAGCAGCCCAAGAATAGAAGATGGGAAGTGAAGATCAAGATTTCATGGTACACTCCAAATATCACTCCAAGTCAACCAAAAGAAGATCTCAACACTTCAGAGGTAAGCACTTTCACAAAGATAACACTAGAAGAGATTTATCTAGGATCATATGTTATACATGTGATGAAGCAGTACATTATGCAAGGAATTGTCCTAAGAAACTAGAGCCAACAAAGAAGAGAAACAAAAGAAGACATCATGCTCATGATGTAGAGGATGATGAACCATCCAAGAAGAGATCCAGATATGAAAGAGAAGATTCTTCAAGCGAGGATGAATATGTTTTGATATCCGCTCTCATAGGTAAAATTACTCATGGAAGTGATGATTGGCATATAGACAGTGGGGCTTCCAAACATATGACTGGATTCAAGGAATCCTTTGTGAGATTGTCAGAACATGAATCACCTCACAAGGTAAATCTAGGAGATGACTACCATTATCCAATAAAGGGTAGTGGGGAATATTCATATAAGTTAGACTCTGGAAAATATCTAAAAATGAAAGAAGTATTGTTTGTGCTAGGACTCAAGAAGAACCTTCTCTCCATATCATCATTATATGCAAAAGGAATGCGGGTTGCATTCATAGATGGTCAAGTCATCATGTGGCGAAAAGGAAAGACTATTGATGATGTGGTAGTGATTGGAAAACAAGAAGGAGGATTGTACAAATTAAAGGGCCATCCAGAACAAGCCTTGGTCCATGACATAGTAGAGCCAAGTGAACTTTGGCATAGAAGGCTTGCACATGTGCATTATAGAGCACTACCTATTGCAAGGAAAGTTGTTGAAGGTCTTCCAGAAATACAAGAAAAACATGATGGGGTCTACAAAGGATGTGCAAAAGGAAAGAATACAAAGAAGAAATTTCCAAGTAGTGAAAGTAAAGCAAAAGGAATCTTGGAAATCATCCACTATGATGTATGCGGTCATCAAACTCACTAAGCGGATATGCATATTATGTTTCTTTTATTGATGACTTTTCTAGGAAGACATGGGTTTACTTCATGAAGAACAAAGACAAAGTATTCATCAAATTCAAGGAATTCAAAGCCTTGATCAAGAACCATACTGAAAAGAAGATCAATACCATTCGATCAGATAATGGCAGAGAATTTACTTCAAATGAATTCAAAGAGCTATGCAAAGAATCGGGGATTAAGAGGGAGTTGTCCACTCCTTATAATCCACAACAATATGGGATTGCAGAACAGAAGAACAGAACTATCATGGAAACCACAAGAGCAATGCTTCATGATCAATATCTTCCTATGCTTCTTTGGGCAGAAGCTACTAGAACACTGGTGTATGTACAGAACCGAACTCCACATAGAATACTTGAGAAAAAGACTCCTGAAGAAGTCTTCTTTGGCAAGAAACCAGAAGTCAGCCATCTCAGAATATTTGGCTGTCCTATGTACATCCACATTCCAAAAGAGAAGAGGACTAAATTAGATCCTTCAGTAAAGAAGGGCATATTTGTGGGATACTCTAAAAGCTTGAAGGCTTACAGACTATATTCCCTAGGATACAAGAAGATTGACATCAGCAGGGATGTGGCATTTGATGAAGACACTACTTACAACAAATCTAGAAAGAGACCTTCTAAAGAACCCGAAGAAGCAGAAGCACTGAGAATTCATGATACAACCATGAATAAATAATCTCAAGAAGAAGATCGAGAATTTGAAGAACCACAAAGACCTATAGATCCACCTATGGAGAAGAATCATCATAAGAGGGAAGTTGCTTGGGTACAAGAACTTATCCAAGGTATGAAAAGATATGGGGCTCCAGAAGAGAATCACAGAGAAAGAAAGAGGACCAGATCTTGTTCCGGGTATGTAGCTTTACTATGTGACTTCATTGATAAATAACCTTCCAGTTATGAAGAAGTGGCAGAACGGAAAGAATGGAAGGATGCTATGATCAAAGAGTATCAGTCGATCATGAAGAATGATGTTTGGGATGTTGTACCAAGACCAAAAGGGATGTCAGTTGTAACTTCCAAATGGATCTACAAGATGAAGCATGTTGCAGACGGTAGCATCGAGAAATATAAGGTAATATTTGTGGCTCAAGGTTTCTCTTAGAAAGAAGGAATAGATTATGAAGAAACCTTTTCACCTGTAGCCAGATACACTTCCATCATATCAGTACTTGCTTTGGCCATAGTTATGAAATGGAAGATAGACCAGATGGATGTCAAGACTTCCTTCGTGAATGGTGTAGTGGAATAGGAAGTGTATGTAGAACAACCACTTGGTTTTGAGACACATGATAGGGAGTCTCATGTGTGCAGATTGAAGAAAGCCCCGTACAGTTTGAAACAGGAACCCAGGACATGGTACGGTAGAATTGATAGCTTTCTATCTAGTTTGGGCTTTACCAAGAGTAAATCAAATTCCAACCTTTACTACAAGGTTGAAGAGGACAGCCCAGTGATGCTCCTACTATATGTAGATGATCTGTTTGTGACAGGTAGGGATGGGTTGATTGCTAATACAAATAGAAAGCTTGCTGCTGAGTTCAAAATGAAGGACTTGGGTATGCTGCATTACTTTCTAGGTATGGAGGTGTGGCAGAGTGTGGATGGAATATTCCTTGGACAAGGGAAGTATGCAGTAGAGATCCTGAAGAGGTTTGGGATGATGTACTGCAAGATCATGGCCACACCTATGGCATCGAACCTGAAGCTATTAAATGATGCTTCATCAGATTCGGTTGATGCTATGATGTATCATCAGATGATTGGGTCTTTGATGTACCTGACGAACACAAGACCAGACATTTTCTTTGCTGTTAACACCTTGAGCTAGTTCTTGATAGATCCGAGAAATGTTCACTTGATTGCTGCAAAGCATATTCTGAGGTACCTGAGGGGTATAGTTGATTATGGGCTCAAGTATGATGCGAATCAGAAGATTAACCTGGAGGGTTATGTTGATTTATATTGGGCAGGTAGTGCCATCGATAGGAAGAGAACTTCAGGGTGTTGCTTCAATATGGGATTAGGTGTGACCTCTTTGTTTAGCAGGAAGCAATCCTGTGTGGCACTGAGTACAGCTGAAGCAGAGTATGTTGCAGCTTGTTCAGCTAGTTGTGAGGCTGTATGGATGCAAAAGCTACTGTCTAATTTATTTGATCTCCAGATGGATGCTACTTGTATACATTGTGACAACCAGATTTGCGTGAAGTTGTCAGAGAATCCAGTGTTCCATGACAAGTTGAAGCACATCGAGATCAAGTATCACTATATCAGGGATATGGTGCAGAAAGGACCAGTGAAGCTCCAGTATGTTGCGATGGAGGAACATATAGCTGATGTGTTGACGAAGCCATTGGCCAGAGTGAAGTTTGAGCACTTTAGGGAGAATCTTGGTGTTCTCCAGATCGAGGTTTCCTCCAAGGGAAAGTGATGAGTCCCATAGCCATTCTGACATGGTGAGAGGATTGGTTCCTTCGATGGTCAAATGTAAGGGATACCGCCATTCTGACGAGCATGTTAGATGTGAGTGATGGCCATTCTGTTGAGTAGGACATATGTAAGGGCTACTACCACTCTCCAGGAGAGTGGAGGAACCTGGTCTATTACCAAGTAGCTCAGTCTAGGACTGGGGGGCATTCTGATGAGGGTGTAGGATTTGGTTCCTACTAGGTCAGATGTGAGTGCTGTACCTTTCTGAAAAGTAGGTCAGATGTGAGTGCTGGCCATTCTAGTGTGGGATGAGCTCCTACATAGATATAAGGGCTACTGCCTTTCTGATGAGTAGGTTAGACGTGAGTGCTGGCCATTCTGATGTGACTATAGGATTAGGTCATATATGATTAGATATAAGTGTTGAAATATTGTAACTTCGAAGAATATTCTATATGTATCTTTTGTGGTCGCCGATGGTCCTACCAGGAGAACCACTTGTATTATCTTATACCCTGATGCTTCTAATCGGAAGAACTAATAAGAGTCATGAGGTTGTCCCCTCTATTGGTAAAGGTGGGTCATTAGCACCCCAATGTGGTTACTTGAGCCTACATGTGTAACTAGAGCCTACATGATTAACTCGAGCCTACATGTCAGATGAGTTAATTCAAGTGAACGGATGAATATAAATAGAGGTGTGGTGCTCCTCATTTGACACACACACACTCTCACTTGTGTAGTGCATTAGTGGAGAAGATAAGAGTCGCTGGAGAAGGAGGAGGATCAGGCTTTGATCTCCTTGTTGGTTTTACCTTTTATCTTTTTGGGGCATCTATATTGAGGAAGCTTTTGCTGGGTTTTTCCCTTTAGGGTTTTCCCAGGATAAATCTTTGTGATCCTTTTGTATGGTTGTGCTTTTCTATCTTTTAGTGATCCTGTTTATATGATTTTGTTATGAATTCAAAATTAAATACTAATGATCTATCTTAGCATATGAAAATTTAACATGGTATCAGAGCCACCCTGAAAGAAGACATTGTGCAGCTAAAGAATCTAGGGATTCTTATTTTTTGGGTCTCTATCCATGATCCATCAGCAAAAGAAGGCTATACTGACTCTCCATTGAAGGGTGCATCTTTTTGTCAAAGCGGAATTTGATTTCGAGCATTTTCAGTTTTGGTGCGAAAAATTAGGGCTTTCTACAGAAGAAGAATTTTTGAGCGAGCCTAGCATAGGATTTTTATCCTCATCAAAATTGAAGTTTAGAGACTTGGATCAAGAAATTTGGTTGGGTGAAACTCTGGGAAAGTCAAACCCTAGTTTGACCCCTATCTGGAAAAACCCTAAATACTGAAACTACTAAGTTTTGGTACATTCGCTATATGCTGAGATTGGTGAAGGATAAGGAGTTGAAAATTGCAGAGGTGGAAGATAACATTATTATTTACACTGTGTCTAAAATTCAGCCGCATATTCACTACATTCAGGTAGATATGATCCCTCCAAGTTAGGGTTCCAGCCTCTTCCAGAATTCATCCCTAAACAAGACACCTGGGGAGAATTGCTGTAGCGTGGGCTATAGAGATCCAAAAGGAATTTCTGAAGATGTTCCAGAAATAGCATGGAATTTAATGTCTGTGGTCTGAATTTCCAAACCTAAAGATCAACTAGTGACATGTGGCATGCTGTACAACTTCACTGTTCTGAACAGTCCTATAAAAGGTCACCTTGGGCAAATGATCATAAATCCCAATTGGTGAAACCAATTATGCTAAAACCTATGGTGTTGGATCAGGGACATGTGAGGTTACCTCAGTACAAAATTTCAGACATAGAGGAGCAGTAATTGAGGAGATATCATAGAAACAGTAATAGGAATTTCTGCAGAAGAAATTGGAAAACTAGGGCTTCCTATTCCGGGAGCTTCCCTCCACTATTTTCAGAAAAGGAGTACATTGGACAGCTACATTTGAAGAGGTATATATTTCTATCCAATAAAATCTTAAAGATTATAAGTTTTGAAAATTAGGGTTTCTCTGACAAACCCTAGATCAGCCAGCTTCGGAAGTAGGACAAACACCTCAAATTGGTAAGATCTAATATTTTGCTATTTGCATTTGAGGTTCTCATTTCAAAGTGATCTATGACATCAGCTTGATGATAATCTTGGTGAAGTTGAAAACTTCCAAGCATGGAAGTATTTGATCTCTATGAAGAAAATGAATTGGACACCTACATGAGTGGAGAGGTTCCAGTTCTAGAGGGAGATGAGCCTCAAAGCCTTACACAAGAGAACTTGATCAAGGCCAAGAAGATCATTGTTGATTCAATCATGGATCAACTTGTACCACAAGTGTCTTCCCTAAAGACACCGAAGAATTTTTATTCCTTGATTAAGCTATTTGAATATAAGAACATAATTCAGAAGATGGATTTGAGAAAACAGTTGAAGAATGTGAAGATCCAGAATGCATAACATCTTGAAGCGGTAGAAGAAGAAGCAGAGAATGGCCTCCCATGATCATGGGATTCATTCATGTGAGTAATGTGTGCCAAAAGGAAGTGATTACTTTCAGTTGACTCTGGGAAGAAGAAGAAGCTCGTCTCATAAGAAGGGAAGAAGAAAGATGGGAGCAAATTGAAGATCAAGATCTCACCATTCAAAGAAGATCCCTCAAGCAATGAGGAATATGAAGAACTCAATTCTTGACGAACCTCTTATCCATATTATCATTTGGATAAGAAATGATGATTTCATGGATGAAGAAGATGATGAAGCAGAATGATCAGGAAGGAGTCTACCCATGAAACAAACAAAAGATAAGTATTCAATTGTCATTTAATGATATTGTTTTTTTATGGATTTGATTATATTCAAATGATGTGTTGTTTGCATGCATGTGATGGGTAAGTAGCTCATGGTTATATAAAAATCTCCATTGTTACTTATCTAGAATGAAACCTATTTACTGACATATTGGATTAGTGCACACTCTTAATGATGTCATGGTAGAGATGGAAGGCATATAGAAAGTTTCTGTGAGATAAGGATGAATGTTGTATTGGCTAAATAGTTGCATGGTGCATAAGAATTTGTTGTTATGCATATGTAGTTCTAACCATGCAACTGGTGCATTTGAATTGTAGGAAAGGTCCTGTACAACCTCCTAAAAGAAAAGAAGGATGAGACTTGTTCCGAAGAACAAGTGATGACAATTCAATAAACATGAATCTGAAGCTCCCAGGGTCAGAGAAAACATGACGAAAGAAAGAGCTTCAAAGAGTGGTAGATCCACCTCGAAGGATGAAGACCACCATGGGTATGAGAGATAACTCAAGATGAAGAAAAAAATGATATGAAAGAAGCTATGATCAAAGAATAATAGTTGATTATGGGGAATGATGTATATGATATGATTTCGAGACATAAAGGGAAGTATGTAGTATCTTCCATATGGATCTGCAAGAACAAGTGTACAAAGCAAGAATTGTGATTTTACTCAGAAAGAATAGACTATGACATGACATACTCTATTGACTAGTATATATCAAGCATAGAATCACCTATACAGAATGAATAAGGAAGATAATACTCCACTTCAGGGGGAGTGACTACAGAAGATATCTGAGTTCGACATAGTATGACATGATGGACAACTTCCTGATGGATCGAGACTTTACCAAGAGTAAAGTGGGTTCCAACCTTCAAAGTTGAATGCAAAATACTAGGATATGTTGATGATCTAACAAGATGAACTCATGGAAGATGTTATGATGATGTTTGGGATATAGTACTCAAACCAGAAAGCAAGCATGTGGTATCTTACAAATGGATTTACAAGATAAAATATGTCGCTGATAGAAGTAAGGAAAGACTTGTGGCTAGAGGTTTCTATAAGAAAGAGGGAATTAATTTTGAAGAGACACTTACTCCAGGAAGCAAGGTACACTTCCTTCAGAACTATGATGGTAGCTGCTTCCATGATGAAGCAAAGACAATTCTTCGTTAATGGTATGATTGGGGAAGAGTTTTATATCGAAAGGATTTAAAGTTGAAGATATATGGACTCATATATGTAAGTTGAAGAAGGGCCTCTATGGCATGAAGCAAGCTCCCAGAGCTTGGTATGGCAGTTTCCTGTCAATTATGGGTTTTACCAAGAGTAAAGCTGATCCTAACCTTTATCTCAAGGTTGTAGAAGATGAACCTGTCATCCTGTTATTATATGTGAATGACTTATTCTTGATAGGGAAGGAGAAACAGATCATGGAAATCAAGAAGAAACTAGCAGAAGAATTTGAGATGAAAGACCTTGGGTTAATGCACTATTTCCTAGGTCTAGAAATATGACAAAGTTTAGAAGAAATATTTCTATGACAAAGTTTAGAAGAAATATTTCTCAACCAGGGAAAGTACACGGTAGAGATATCAAAGAGATTAAATATGTTGGAATGCAAAGCCATGGCCACACCCATGGACTCCAACCTGAAGCTATTAGATGATGACTCATCATAGTTAGTAGATGCGACTCATTACAGATAGATCATTGGGTCATTGATGTAATTAACAAATACCACACCAGACATTTGTTTTGTTGTGAACACCTTAAGTCAATATCTTGTTCAACCAATATGGGTTCACCTAGTAGCTGCAAAACATGTGATGAGATATCTGAAAGGGACTATAGACCTTGGTCTATACTACTATGGTAGCCATGACTACAGATTGTATGGCTATACAAGTGCAGATTGGGTTGGAAGTATCTCAGATAGGAAAAGCACATCAGGTAGATGCTTTTGTTTGGGGTCTACTATGAGTTCATGGTTTAGTAAGAAACAGTCCAGTGTTTCTCTTAGAATAACAAAAGCAGTATACATAGCATATTTCTATGCTAAGTTGTGAAGCCATATGGCTTCGAAAGCTAATATCAGGTCTCCTTGACCTGAATATGGATACTACATTGATTCTATGTGATAACGAGAGTTGTGATAACAGAGAACCCTGTGTTCCATCGTAACACATAGAAATCTGATATTTCTACATACAAGATAAAGGTGCAGATGATAATGTTTCAGTATTCCCATACTTAATATATAGATGATGATTTCAGTATTCACATACTGGAGATATAGATGGTGATAGTTCAGTATTCACATACTGAAGATGTAAATGATGATGGTTTAGATGGTGATGTGTTGACGAAGCCTCTGTCCTGAGTAAAGTTCAAACACTTTTGATACAAGCTTTGTGTGGTTTGGAAAGAACTTCCTTGAAAGGGGGAGTAGTGATGTTACAATGGGATTGCATCATACTGGGACATATGTCCAGAAGTGATCCAGAGACCTCGGTCTTTGAGAATGAAGAGGGATTGTATCATCCTGGGACATATATCCAAAAGTGATCCGGTGACCTCGGTCATCGAGAATGTAGCAGGATTGTATCATCCTTGAACTTCGATCATCGAGAAGGTGGCAGGATTGTATCATCCTTGGACTTTGGTTCAGAATGGATCCGGTGAACTTAGGTCATCGAGAAGGTGGAAGGATTGTATCATCCTTGGACTTCGGTTCAGAATGGATCCAGTGAACTTCGGTCATCGAGAAGGTGGTAGGATTGTATCATCCTTGAACTTTGGTTCAGAATAGATCCAGTGAACTTCGGTCATCGATAAGGTAGTAGGATTGTATCATCCTTGAACCTCGATTCAGAATAGATCCGGTGACTTCAGTACTCGAGAAAATGTGTTGATCCCATAATTCCAATAGGAAGGATTGTCTAAGTTCCACAACTATGTTGATCCTGTAACTCTGAAAGGAAGGATCGTTAGTAACTCTGTAAAGACCTAAATCCCATACTTCCGAAAGGAAGGATCATTGAATTGATCCTGTAATTCCAATAGGAAGGATTGTCTGAGTTCCACAGATGTGTTGATCCCATAATTCTGAAAGGAAGGATCATTAGTAACTCCGTAAAGATCTAAATCCTATAGTTCCGAAAGGAAGGATCGTTGGTAGCTCCATAAAGACTTGATCCCATAATTCCAACAGGAAGGATTCTCTGAGTTCCATAGATGTGTTTATCCCGTAATTCCAATAGGAAGGATTGTCTGAGTTCCACAAATGTGTTGATCCTGTAATTTCGAAAGGAAGGATCATTAGCAACTCCGTAAATACCTAAATCCCATAATTCCGAAAGGAAGGATTGTTAGTAGCTCCGTAAAGACTTGATCCCGTAATTCTGAAAGGAAGGATCGTCTCAGCTCCACAAATGTGTTGATCCCGTAATTCCGAAAGGAAGGATCGTTAGTAACTCCGTAAATACCTAAATCCCGTAATTCCATCAGGAAGGATCGTCTGAGTACCATAGACATGTTGATCCCGTAATTCCGAAAGGAAGGATCATGTTGATGTTTTGATGATGATGATGATGATGTTTTGATGATGTTGATGTTTTGATGATAATGATTTTATGATGATGATGATGTACTGATCGAAAGATCAGAGTGTGATGATGATGATATTTTGATGTTTTGATGATGTTGAATGTTTTGATCATAATGATGTTTTGATGATGTTGATGTTTTCATGATGATGATGTTTTTATGATGATGATTATGTACTGATCAAAATATCAGAGTATGATGATGATGTACTGATCAAATGATCAAGAGTATGATGATGATGATGTACTGATCGAAAGATCAGAGTGTGACGATGATGATGATCAGTATGTGATGATGACGACATACTGATCAAAAGATCAGAATATGATGATGATGATTTTGTTCGAGAGTTGAAGTATGATGATGGTGCTGATCACGATGTTACTAATCAGAATGTGAAGATGTTGCTGATCGAAAGGTCAAAATGCTGAAGATGTCTTTGCTAATCGAAAGATCAAAGTGCTGAAGATATTGGTGATGATCGAAAGGTCAAAGTGCTAAATATGTTGAAGATGTTTCTGATTGAAAGGTCAAAGTGCGAAAGATGTTGCTGATCGAAAGGTCAAAGTGCTGAAGATGTTGCTGCTGATCGAAAGGTCTAAGTGCTGAAGATGTTGCTAATCGAAAGATCAAAGTGTTGCAAATGTTGCTGATCAAAAGGTCAAAAGATGCTAATGTTGATTAAAGAGTTGTTGTCGTCAAATATTGAAGACGAAGACTATATGATGTTGAAAAAATTCCAATGATTTATAGATGTGTTACCTTGATGATGTTGATGATGTCCTCTCCTACTACTGTTGTTGTTGATGTTGTTGTAGAGTACCCTTCTCGTTAAGGGGGAGTGTTGAAATATTGTAACTTCGAAGAATATTCTATATGTATCTTTTGTGGTCCCCGATGGTCCTACTAGGAGAACCACTTGTATTATTTTGTACCCCGATGCTTCTAATCAGAAGAACTAATAAGATTCATGAGGTTGTCCCCTCTATTTGTAAAGGTGGTTCATTAGCACCCCAGTGTGGTTACTTGATCCTACATGTGTTACTCGAGCCTACATGTCGAATGAGTTAATTCAAGTGAATGGATGAATATAAATATAGGTGTCGTGCTCCTCATTTGACACACACACACTTTCACTTGTGTAGCACATTAGTGGAGAAGAGAAGAGTAGCTGAAGAAGGAGGAGGATCAGGATTTGATCTCCTTGTTCGTTTTACCTTTTATCTTTTTGGGGCATCTATATTGAGGAAGCTTTTACTGGGTTTTTCCCTTTAGGGTTTTCCCACGATAAATCTTTGTGTTCCTTTTGTATGGTTGTGCTTGTCTATCTTTCAGTGATCCTGTTTATATGCTTTTGTTATGAATTTGAAATGAAATACTAATGATCTAGCTTAGCATATGAAAATTTAACAATAAGGGCTACCGCCTTTCTGATGAGGGTTTAGGATTTGAATCCTACGAGGTAAGATGTGAGTGCTGGCCATTCTGACGGATAGGTCAAATATAAGGGCTACCAAAGACCTACGAGGAGGTAGGCCTACAACTAGCATGAAAGAAGACTGGCTCTATAGAACTTCCTATGACGAGATAGTACACATGATGATGACTAGGTGAGATCCAGATCGAGCTAGGATACAGATCCAGTGATGATGATCCAAATCAAGTGATGATCCAAATCCAGTCCAGTGATGATGATCTAGATCCAATGATGATCCAAATCTAGTGATGTTGATCTAGATCAAGAGATGATCTAGATCCAGTGATGATGTCCCATGATGATCCATATTCAAAGAATGAAGATGACTTGAAGACTCAGAAGACTCAAGATGCAGATGACGAGATGATCCAGTTGATACAGAGAAGAATACCAGTGATGAAAATTGTGTCGAAAGAATACCTTCCTAGTTAAGAGGGAGTGTTGATGCATTTGTAACTTCAGAAGGTATTCATCTATGTATATTATGTATTGTAACCCGATGTTTATTTTGGGATGTATCCATTATGTAATTGAGTCATATTTTCATGCCCTGATGTTCCTATCGGGAGAATCAATAATGTAAACAAGTCATGTCAAGTCATAGTGGGTAACCCCCCGATTGTCTAAGGGTTAAAGTCCTCGTAGTTCTAGGGCACTAGGGTTATTAGACTCTCTTATTAGAGGTCGGCCCTAGTAGGGTTTTAGTCATGTTGGGATTAGTATAAATAGAGAGCTAGGGTCTCTATTTAGCACACATCACTCACACTCTTAAGTGTAGCGCATAGTTGAGGAAGGAGAAGACAGTGGGGCTAGAAAAGAAGAAGATTACTGCTATCGAGAGTGCATCTTACAGTTTTGGGGTTTTACATCTTGTGCTGATTCTATCTCTGAAGAAGTTTCGGGGCTTTCTCCATTTATGGTTTCCCCGATGAAAAACATTGTGTTCATTGTCTCTTGTGTTTGATTGGTGTACTTGTTGTTCTCTCAGTAAAGATCCTAACATAATGCTTGATTAATGTTGAAAAACTAACAGGAGTGAATGTTTTGCGATTGCCTCTTGGTACATTTTAAGTTAATGTGAAATATGAGTTGATTAAAATTAGGCGAAAGGGGGGGGGGGACTCAAGATATACCCGAGAGTACTTGGAGTATGTCCAAAACTAAACCGTCACAGCTACCCGCAAGGAATATGTGGGCTGAATGGAGTCTCTAAGGATATTGTTCATAATGCACCCATAGGTGTAACAGAGATCGGCACCCTGAGGTCACTTTTCAGGATTTCCCGCTTCCTTTGGTATTTTTCCACCGTAATGGTTTGATCTAGGTGTTGGATTTTCACCTGATGGTTTGTCAATTTGGGAGAGTGAATCCTAATTATTCTAGTCACTCAAATGCTTTTGATATAGCTTGACGGATTGAATGAACCGTAGCCAAGTGCATAGCATACACACCGGAGTCTTGTCAATTTTAGTAAATTTTGAGATGGGTGTTCTTGTTAAAAAAGAAAACCCTCTAGGAACCTATTTCGATCCAAGGGGATCTCAATCAGGGAATCAATGAGGGGTTAATTTTATTAAAACAGAAGAAATAGTTGATGAAAAATAAGACCAAGATACACAATTCCGGTTCTCTAATTAGTCCTACCATGCATCTCTTTCCCCTTTCGGGTCAATCGGGAAGTCGTGGGGTAAGTATTAAATTACTTTGAAACCTTAGATATGGAATATGGAATTGATAATAAATAAAAGCATACTACCATGTAGATTAGAACTACGCTAGATTGCAAAAAAAAAGGAACGAAAAGCAAAAAAAGACACGGATGCAAATCCCCCCAGGGGGGATGGTGAATAGGCTCAAAAGAGCCTATTCAAAAGGACCTTTTATTTTTATTAGAAACGATTTAAAATATCAGAAAATTGAAATTGATGCACTTTTGTTCTTTTTATCTGGGATCCAAAGGCTTACAACAAGCTTCTAACAAGCTAGAGTTAAAACACAGTGGTGGGGGAAGCTTCCGAGAAGCTCTGGTTCGTCCAAGAGTCAGAAATTGGGCAGAGTCTCCTTCTCTTTTTTGTTAGACCTGCTAAAAAAAAGTGAGCAATTAAAATCAAATGTGCCCAAACACACTTTAAAAGTGTTTTGCGTCACCACACTAGTTACTGGAAAAAAAAACTAAGTAAAAATTTGTTAAGTTGGGGTAATCTAGTTTTGCAAAAAAAGGAACCAAGGAAAGCAAGCTTTCCTTGGGATATTGGCTTTATATTTGGGCAGCCAATGAGATGTGCACTTTTATTGCATAATATGAAACTTTAAATTACAGCAAAGGAAACTACATTAAAAGCAAGCTACAAATTTTCTTTAAAATGCTAGCCAAAAAGAGGATAATTTCAGTTAGATGTCTTAAAATATGACTTTATATGCAAAACGAAACTGAGATCTAAAATTAAGAAAGGATATTACTAACTAGATCTATATGTAAATTTCTTTGTGAGACAAATCTAAGAAATAAGATTCTTTAAAAGTAACCAATTTGAAGAGAAATTAAGATTTTGAAGGAGGAAGAGAGAGAAAGAGTGTTGGAAGCCTAGGAATGTTGGGATTTAGAGTTTGCTTTGGTGGAACACCGAGGGAATATGTCATTCAGAAGATATTAAAGATGAGGAATATGCAAACCAGCTCAACCTCTTCTATAAGCGATATCACCTACAACTTAGAAATCCTTGTACAAACAGATGGTTAAAACATAGGTGTTGCTGGAAGAGATAATTGGAAAGCATGCAATTAAACTTAAAATACATAAAACTCCAATAGATCTGAAACAAGCAGTAGTAAGAGCATAAATCAGAATAGAATAAAATCTTACCCTAAAAGGACAGAGCTCTCTCCTTCAAGGCCAACAATTAACCAGCAAAAGCAGTGATAAATAACACAGATTATACCTCATAAGCATTTGGTAATCACCATCCACACATGAAGAGAATTACACCATAGATATTTCCTCCAAATCTTCTTTATTCTAGAATAATAAACAATACAATACAAGAGCAACAACACCTCAATCCCAGTTCTAACTAGCTTGGAAGAGGCTGCTTCTGCTTTGATTTATACAAAAACCAGGAGATCCAGCCTAGCGGGGTGCAAATCCCAAGGAGACAGATCAAATCAGCTGATGGAGAGTCAATCAATGCAGATATGAAGCTAAACTGAGCCTACTTGTCAATTAAGGGCTTGATTGAGCTGACACATCAACCCATAAATCGACACATAAGTCCATAGAGCTCCCAGGAGATCCCACACATGTGAAGGAGAGAGAGAGAGGGTGCAATTCCCCATAAAAGATGTTAAAGATCACCTATGGATCTGATCTGATCACCTCCTTTAATCAAGGATTTCCCAGATCCAGTCAATATGATTCAGATTTGACTGATTTCAATCAAATTGGCTAAGAATCCCCTGATATATGATTTTGGATTTGATCCATTATTCATCAATTTATTAATTAAAATAATCAATAAATTATTTTTTGGGGCTTTCTGACCTGAGTGATGGAAAATCACTCAAAAATAGGAAATAGTGGGTCCATGGGTTTACATGGTGCTCTTAGCTTGAAAATGAGCACCTACATGACTGAAACTGATTATTTGGCCCACTTTTATTACAAAATCAAATTTTCCAATTAAACTATTAAAAAATAGCCTAAGTTTTGGAAAACTTAAATTTTAATAAAAAACACTGAAAAAATGAAAAAATTGAAAAATTGAAAAAACCTAGGGGTACTTAGACATCTTCATATGACTCGACCATGATGTCTAGCATATTTATACATTGACACATAGACTCTAATAACCTCAATAGGCCTAAATGCCAAGCCAACCACCCCAACTTGGAGGTATGGAGTGAAAAACTCAGAAATTATCAGTTGTTTATTCAACAACCAATAATAATCAAGGGAAAAACACCTTGGGCTGATCGGATTAACAAATAAGGTCTATGAGACTGAGTCTTTTACAGACACTAACATGCTAGAACATTTATTACAATTCCCCCATGGTGTATGAACATCTGATATAGTACAACAAGAACTTCCCAAAAGTACTTCCAAAGGTCTTCTGAAGTCCGAACAAGTTATCATTGTCTGGTTCACTGGGATCACTTGATAAAAAACCACTAAGTACAACTTAGGTGGTAACAGAACTTCCAGAAGGGAGTAGGATTCATAATTAAATTTTAATAAAAAACACTAAAAAATTTTAAAAATTAAAAAAAATTAAAAAACTTAGGGGGACTTAGACATGTTCATATGGCTTGACCATTATGTCTAGCATGTTTATACATTGACACATAGTCTCTAATAATCTCAATAGGTCTAAATTCCAATCCAACCACCCCAAATTTGGAGGTATGGAGTGAAAAACTCGAAAATTATCAGTCATTTATTCAACAACTAATAATAACCAAGGGAAAAAGCACCCTGGGTTAATCGGATTGACAAAAAATTCTAAGAGACCAAGTATTTTATAGACACTATCATACTAGAACATTTATTACAACTCCCCCATGGGGTATGAACATGTGATATAGTACAACAAGCACTTCCCAGAAGTACTCCCAAAGGTCTTCTGAAGTCCGAACAAGCTATCCTTGTTCGGTTCACCAGGCTCACTTGATAAAAAACCACTAAGTACAACTTAGATGGTAACGAAACTTCTAGAAGGGAGTAGGATTCATAATGTATTTCAAGTATCTTTCCTCAATAAATGTATATGTCATAAAATTGTCATTTTAGATAAACTCCCTCCTTTGGATGATGAATGACAGTTCACACTTATTCCGGAAAAAATTTTGAAGACAAGGGAAAGAAGATTGAGGAACAAAACAATTAGGGAATACTTGGTGCAATAGAAGGATATACCAAGTTAAGATGCCACATGGGAAGAAGAGAATTTTTTGCAGCATACAAATATGAAATTTCTTGAGGACAAGCAATATTGGGTGGGGAGGACTGTAATGTCCCCATTTTAAAATAATTGCATAGTGGGAAAATTCCATCAATCCTACTAGTTCCCTAGGTTGGGTGGAAACATTGGGAAGTTAATAAGGGAAATAATAAATGATTTTTAGACATTAGAAGGAATAAAATATTTATTTAATAAGGTCAATTAAATTAATTCAAGAGAATAATTAAATGGCTAGGAAAAATGGATACATATGGAGACTATGGGGCCCACTCAAGCTAGAATTCCTATGTTAAATGGCATCCACCTCTTGCAATCTCAAATATATGGAAATCCTAATGTTTTGGATGGAATATAAGGTCAATATAATTGTAAATATAATTAATTGGTTGAATTTGGGATGAAGTGTAACTTACATGAGCAAGGAAGACCCAAATGGGGAGTTTCATGGACACTTGGCTAGATTCCCCTTACACTTATGACATCTATGACACCAATGATGGAGATTATGTGAAAGTTATGACACAAGTCAAATATGGAGGATGAAATATGACATATATGACATGTCAGGACAAAATAGAGAATCCAATAGATCTCTCATGTGATTTGGAGAATCCCAATGGGTTCCTACTCAATTTGGGAGAAGATGGAAGGGGAAGAGAGAGGCCACATGGCATAGCATGAGCCGCCACACCAATTAGACTTGGATTTTTTTATGGATGTATTTGGAATCTTAGGATACCATTAATGTTTATAAAATATAGGGAGCATCCATGAGAAGGGGATTTTTGATCAGTTGTGACATTTGTTGTTGTGAAGAGAGAGAGCTAGTGAGTGACTAGTTCATGCTTGAGCTAATTTCGAGGGTGAAATATTCCGATCCTAATTGGTGATTGGAGAGGACAATAAGTTATTTTAAGGAGCTTAAATGTAGTTATAATATAAATGTTCAGCTACAGTAGCTCATGGACACTTCAGGATTCAGGTCATTGCCCCTCCCATCTCACATTCTTTCACCATATTTCAACCCGATGGAGTGAGGCGCACTTGGTGAGCCATTTATCTTTTTGACAGAGCTCCTCTTGCTAATTTTTTATTATTATTATGATGTAAATAATATGATATCTCTATTCATAAATTTATCGCGTTGAAAGGCCAAGATATTTGATGTATTATTGATCAGTAATAAATAAACAATGCCATTTCCCACTTCTTTGTTGCAAACTCTTATAATATTGGTAGATTTGAATGGATGTGTAAAATATTGATTATTCATTCATGAATGGAATGTAAATGAATAATATTTTAGGTTTCATATTCATTGACTGATCCAAAAACAAGATCTTTGCTACTCTATGACGTTAACATGAATTGCATAAAGAGCATGAACAAAGCTCACAAATCCATAAGAAGATAACCAAACAGCATAGACAACACGCACATAAAGACAACAAGTTGATAACGGAGTTCGTCTAGGATGGACTACATCTCCGGGCCTGCTTCTCAATAGGAGGGCCGATCTATAATCTCAGCATAAGGAAAAATACATGGCAATGATACAATGATACCTTGGAGACAATGTTCAGGAAGAGAACCACTGCCCAAAACAAAACAAGACTGCTTCCAGCAACTCCAAAGCCCGAAGACGGTGTAAAACGAGTATAAACACTCGTACCTTCCTCCTGCAGATCTACGCAATCTCCCTTCACTCCTTTAGCTACAAAGTCTCCACTCCAAAGAATACTTGACAATGGAAAAGGAAAGGGTTTATATAGGCTTGTATGGACTCCTCTCACATGATCCTCATGGTTTCTCAAGTTACAACAATTTTTCCTAAATAGGCATGTGGTTACAACCCCATGTTTGGTTTATCATGTAGTTGGGCTCTTTATTAACTAATAGACAAACATATTTTAAAAGATACCCTTTTTAGATGGCATATGGTTAAAACCATATACAAACCCACCTTTAAAACCCAAAGTTTGTTATGTGGTGGTGCTCCCCCCTATGGTTTATAAATACACATGCCATAATATTTTTGAACCCACTTTAAGCCCTTAACCAAAGTCTTAAAAAAAACACATGTTAAAAGAATGGCACGTCCCATGTGGTGGCTATGCCCATGGGAGGAGGGGAGCAGTGGTTGTAACCACCCTCCATTCGAATCACGTGGCTCATGGTGGTGGCGTTGGTGTATACCATGTGAACCCCCCTCGCGCTGGCACCTCCACTTTGCTTTCGGTTGTGTGGATGTGTGGTAGGACCAGGGGTCGGGGCTAGGCCCGGCCCCTTTTCGCGCCCATAAAAAAACTATTCAAGTTTAAATAAACAATCCTAACCACACATACCAAGAACCCATGTATAGCCCAAGTGGTGAAGGCGGAGCGCTTATACAAGAGAGGTCACGGGGTCGAACCCCGCAGAGGCCATAACTTTTTCCTTAGACATATTGGCCAATCCTGTGTTGCCACATGGCAGCCTGGGATTGGTCCACCTCACACCCAGTCAGCATCCAATCAACCACCCAGTCACTTCCCATACTGCCACGTCACCATCCGTACGCCCAGTCAGCAGTATGCCAGCTCAGATCCGTACTGCCACGTGTCACCTTGTTTGTACCGTACGGATGCCATGTGTCACCCTGTCAGTGGTGCCACGGCATCATGTTTATACAGTATGGATTCCATGTTTCACCTTGTTAGTGGTGCCACGTGGCACCTCCATTTTTCCAAATTTTCCTGTTTCACCAATACAACAGAATGCGATAACTTTCTCATACGAAGTCCGTTTGAGGTGAAACGAACGCCGTTGGAATCGTCTCAACGAGCCTTTCGATCTGGTGCGGGTTTTGCTGAGATTGGAGGAATTCAATATTTTTCCTTCTTGGATCCTCCTAGATCATTAACTGATATTTTATGGCCATGGGGTCAAATTCCATAACCATTGGATTAAATTGCATCTCATTTCCCCAAGGGTTCAAAACTAGTTTTTATATATCTGATTGAAGGAAGTGATAATAACCATGGGAGTTCGATTGGTTTACCATATGCATACATTTGTATGTCCCATATACATACCCTTCCTCAAATTTATAATTTTAGTTGGTTTTTGTACATTTGGGAGGCCATTCCGGTAATTACCCAGGGGGGATTTGAGCCCCACAATTGCTAATAAAATCATCTATCTTGTTCATAATTTAGTACAAACTTGCAGAAGTTATTGGAGGGAAATAATACACCCCTGAAAATAATAATTAATTTTTTATATCATTCATACAAATTTTCTGAATATTTAGGAGCAATTGGGCCAATTCGGAGACCAAGACACCAAGACTAGTTAAGAGAAAAAATTGCGAAAAAATGGAAAATGGGGCATTTTAGTAAAAATTTAGAAAAGGGACATTACAAGAACTAAATCCAAATTCCCACTTTTTTATTTCTAAATAATAATCATGTGCAATATTTATTATTCGTGCCTTATTGATAGGGACTCTTCCCCAATATCATGTCTAAAGATATCATGAAGCAAATTTGCGTAACTTACACAAGTGAAGCCAAGAACGTGCCCATGTTTAACAAGAAATTCCAACCTTCCATAGGAAAAATCAAAGTACTCACCCTAACAATGTGTTCTCATCTCTAGATAAAAACCACCTGCAATTTTCTTCTTTTTGATATGGACGTTGATATCTTTTCTAGGATGAGAGTGGAAACATTTGAATGGGGGTTACATGAAACTTAACGAGACTCATATTATTGTGCCTCATGATAGGAAAACCATGATTTTCATGAGAGAGACATCAACCATGCCATACATTGAAAAATTCACAGTCTTGAGATCGATTCTATCGAAAATAGCATCTGTACTTGTTTTATATTTAAAGAGGAATAACAAAAAGCATTTTCCCAACCAAAAATTAAAGACGATCAAGTCCAACACATGTAGTTTGGAAGATTCGTGTACTCTAGTGAAGGAAATTGTGATACTGTCATTTTATTTTCACCTTTTGGAAATCCTTATTAGTTTTCCTTTCATATGAAGTTTAAATGCACCAATAATATTACATAATTTGAATCTCTTGTCTTATTTCTCTAGAAATACTTATAGCTAGGATGCAAACATTTGCAAGTTTTGGAGACTCTAAACTAGTCATCAATATGATCAAGAAAATTTATCAACCAATTGTAAATGTTTTTGGAAGTTATGTCCAAGTCATCGATCACCCTATGGAGGGATTCATTTCCCTCAACATTACCCACATACGTCCCAAGATGAATATGTCAATTAATAAACTAGTTGTGTTTGCTTCTAGCCATTCCGAACAACATTCAAACAACAAGCCTAGTTGTGACATCATTTCCCTATACCGCTCCCATGTTCCCAATAATGAAGAGCCATGACAATTTTTTGAGAAAAATGATGATATTTGTTCTTTTATGACCAATCAAAGAGATTACATGCCTCCATTTCCTAGGATTATTAACATCAAGAACAAACATATGCCAAAGGTGTAGTGATGCTTGAGAGCATGTTTTCGTCTAATGACATTCCTAAAAATCTAAGCTGAAATCTTGAGCCTCAAAAGAGTAAGATTAGGCCTACTATTCCAATCAACATGATTATGAGGAAGAGACAAGTATATTGTCCATATTGATTTTATGGCAGGTGTTCCAAACTCATAATAAACAATTATAGAAAAAGAATTTCAAAAATAACTTGTGGTTAATGCATCAAAAACTCGTAATTGATAACATGGATAACTCTTAGATGATGCATGGATAATCATGAAAAACAACCTATTTAGCTAATGCATGGAGAACAAATAACATATACTTTATTTGTGGCACTTAACTTGAGATCTACCGAAGTTCAGCGACCACAAGTTAAGTTGTTGTGCTAGTTGTATTAACAGTTTCACAAACTTGGACATGTGGAATAATATATTTTGCAAAATTTAGGTTAGGGGATTTGATATCATTTTGGTATATTTTTAAAACAAATTGGTAGTTTGCAATATCCTAAAAAAAGATTGATTTAATAGAAAACACACTTGATTATTGATGGAGGGGCTTTAGAACTTAACACGCATGGGAGTTAAAAGCTTCATTGAATAAAACATAAAATTGTTTCAACGCTTGTTAAGAGGTCATCATTCTGAATCCCATGGGTCTACCATCCTTAAGTTCCGCACAATTGATCCCGAAATTCTGGTTCATTTCATGAGGGTTCCATAGATCACCACAATTTTCATGTGAGGGTTTCATAGTTCGCAATGGTTTGTAGAAACATATGACATACGGCATATTCCCATGACGATTCATATTGTTATCTAATTTTTTATTATCATGTATATATGGTTATTGTTATGGAGAGAAATTCCTATGGCTTGGGGTACCACAACAAACATCTTAACTCCAGAAATCAATCCTTTCCTATATGCAAGAGAAACCAAACAACTAACACTAAAGGATCTTGATTCGTAGCTTATTCCGGACGGTTGGTGTAGATCCCCGTTGAGCTTTCCAACTTCATCTTGAATTGATGAATTTCTTCCTCAACATTCAATAAACAAGACAAGCATACTATATATAATTGTGTTAGCTCTACTCTAGCATATATAATCAATAACATATAAGCATTTGAAATCATCCATGGATAAAATATTCATTCAAACACACATTATTGGACAGGAAAAAATATTTCTATTGATATAAAATCAAAGATTACAATGAATACAACCTCTGTCGGCACATCTGTGAATCGAATAAACAGAGTCCCCCACTTGGGCCTCCACCAATTAAATCCTCCATCTCTTGATAGCAAGCTCACAAGCAAAAGGTAAGCTTGGGAAGAACACAAAAGTGCTCCAAGGGACAAAGGGGATGCAGACTCAAGCACAAGTTCTGGCAACAATGGACTATAGTTCTCTTGCTCTTAATTTCTCATATCTCTTCAATGTATCCAAAGGGTTCCTTATATAGCTCATTAATGGGGTAATGAAAGGTCGAATCCGAGCGATCTCAAGGAATATGGAAGGCCAAGAGACAAGTGAGTCAGATCGACATCAAGGAAAACTCCAAAAGAATTTGGATTTTTGCGCACATCTCGATGTACGCGGTTTTAGAGGTCAAACCCGTGTATATACGCGATAAAGGGTTTAAAAGTAGTGTATGGAAATTTAAGCATGTTTTTAGGGATGGTCTAGGAAACATCAAAGGAACAAAAATGGTCCATGGGGTCTAAGGAGTCTGCATAGGGACAGGGAAGGGCATAAAAGTGTGATTCACCATGTGTGGTAAAATCAACTATAACAGATGCCCCCTAATGTGTGAGGTCAGAGGGGTCATACGATGGCCGAAATACATTATAAGTCCATCCCAGAAATGAAGTGATGAATAACCCAGTGGAAGAACCAGCCACCCAATCAGCACTATACAATGATACAACTTTGCATATAACTGCGAATACATATAGTAGTAATAGATACATAAGAGTACAATGGCCATGAATAGGCATGATAAAATATGACATATGTGGTCATCGCCACGTACAATATACATAGATCAGAATCTCCATGATGAAGATATCAATGAAGACTAAAGATATACAATGGATCAATATCTCCATAATGGATGGAAATATCTGACATCTACTGGAATCAAGTCATGAGAGCTGAAATCTCATGAACACTAGCACGATCAAGGAGGTAGCATATATGAGATGCCACCAATCTGAAAGGTCTTCTACACAAATTGCTATGAGTACATGTCCTACTATGTGAATAGAGGTGTCGAGGTCGAACATAGTAGTCCATCATCTGATTATCGGTCATTGATGTATACCGTTAATAGATGCGTGATCACCCACCAATAAAGAAAATGGAAATCAAGGTAGTAGAGTGCAAACTAACAAGTGTGAATAAATGTGTTGAGTTCAAACACTTAAGAGAATCCATCGATAAGGGGACATTGATGTATTTCCAAAGAACTGTCGATGGTGAGAGAACCTGCTACTACAAGTCTTAAGGAACTCAAAGATGACTCTAGATTCCTATCCCATAATAAATGATCTGAAGTTGATGGGATGAAATCTAATGGAAGGAGGGTATTAAGGAATCCTCCATCATCCAACACGAGGTACTCAGCAAAGCTGTATAATGTGGAAGGACTCGATCATAAAGTACATGAACCAGTAACTGTACCGAGAATGGCCGACATGCAAAGTTAAGATAACTGAGGAATGGCTGACTCAGGTTTCAACTTCCTTTGAACAAGAGCATAACAACAAATGGTGAATAAATGTAGACAGCATAGAATCGATATGCAAAACTGGGACATCTCTGCGACATGGGAGGCATCGATAGAGTCTCCATAGGGACTGGAAGCTTAACTAGTTGGTGGAGATAAACTCAGATAAATGAGTACAAATCCTAAAGTCAAACTATTAACCCAACCAATGGATGTGATATACAGTGTTCTATTCGAAGGTGACATGACTCAACTGCTGCCAAAGATAACATCTTTCCTTGTCCAGCTTTTTGGTTTTTTAATTTTTTTTTTGGACTTTTTCAAATATTTGGAAAGCTTGAAAAAGAATAAAAATGCTTTAAAGTTACAGACTAGGAGGAGACAAGTGTCAAAATGGGCAAACAAACTAGTTCCAAGCAGTGGAACATAACAATGCTCAATGCAAGGATACATGTATAGGATAGAGAAACTCGGGGGGGAGTCCCTTCCCAATAAAATAGGTAATCAAGCTACAAAGGATATACAAAATGGCTCTGCATGGCTAGACATGAGATAAGCTTGGGCTATATGTTTGATACTCAAAGTCAGGGAAGCTGGCATAAGGCTCAATGAGGCACACAAAGCTCATTGTAATGCAATTACAACTTGACATAGGGTAGTCCGAGGGAAATAGGCTAGCAAAAGATCAAGAGGAGTATGAGGCTCTTATGAAATGTCATGGAAATACTATACAATAGACTCCCACACCCTAAAGGACAAAACTATCGGCATAGGCACCAAATGAAAATAAGGCGCTAACTAGGGTACCCATGTAAGGTCAATCTCTACCATTCAAATCATGCAACTTCTAAAACAACAAGAAGGTTCTGTGACAAGATAGAATGGGTTCATACCTATGGTTATGATGAAATGGTCATAAGTTCATGTAAAATGCAAATGGTGGTGAAACCTAACCTATATGCCAGTTTAGACATGATACCTAAAATTGACACGAATGGGTCAACCCAACGATCGAAACAGTGCTCAAAACGGTCTCCTACATCATATATTAGTCAAAAAACAGTCCAAAAGGATTAGAAATGGTCCAAACTATAGAAAAGGGGGTAAATTTTTTCAAAAATTTGAAAAATTTCTATAAATAATAAAAAATTCAAAACATTATATAACATTTGAAATTTTTACCCAATTGAGCTCAGAACTTCAACAGCAAATTTCGGGAGATCCAGCCGGTGGAATCCACTACCGTTTTTTCCAGGTAATTACCCATGCCCTACTCTTTCATTTTCATGCAAATTTTGTAATTTCCCATGGTCAAATCAGGATTCTAGGCCATTCTAAGGTGCGCGCTACGACCCACATGGAAATCAAGGGTTTTTTGCGTATAGGGCTGGATATACGCAGAAAATGCCCTCAAATTCATGTACATACATGACTGTTTAGCAAACAGTTGCATATGAGGCCACGTTCAAGGTTTTCTAAGTGTTCTAATGAATCAAACTTGAATTTGATGTGCAGGATGGTTCTAGAATGGAGAGAACGTCAGCACGGGGTTGTAGAAGAAGCAGTTCATGGTGATCTAATGGCACAACATGCTCTTCATGCATGTGGGATCTACAAGTTTTGGTGTCTTGGTGGCTTAACGGCCAAACCAAGACTTCTACAGATGCTAGTAGACTACTAGAATCTAGAGTCAGATTCTTTCCAGATTGATGGGATGTCCCTCACCATAGAAGTGGAGGACATATACTTTATTACTGGAATTTTCCGACAGGGGGAAGTGGTGAACTTACGGTCTCGACGGCCTGAATGTGGCCTCACCATCGATGATTACATAGCCGTGTATTGTTATCTAGACACAGAGAAGGTCAGGAGTCAGATCCCAACTAATTCCATACATGTGCTAGGCCTAAAGGCCATACTACTGACACTGAGCAAGATAGCAAGGCTAGCTTCACTCCACCAGGCCTTGTGGCCTCTAATGTTCTATGAAGTGGAGCGCATGAGACCCATTATGTATGATTGGAGCACTACACTACTGGGAAACATGAAACACCAGTTCAATGAGTGCAAGATAGGAAGAGTACGAAACTTCGGTTTCAGTAGCATACTGAGCACGTTTTTCTTCAAGCGTGTTCCGGGATTGAGCCCTAGAGTTTACGTTCCTCTTCACAGGGTTCAAGATCTGGCCCAATGATGTTGGGTAGATGCAATGCATAGAGTGGGTGGAGGTAGGGTGTCCAACCCCTATCCAGCTGATTTCTTTCCATGGTGGCCTTGGCAGATAGTTTCCATCGATGATTACCCCTATGCGGGGATAGATTTCCGGGGAGACCCCGACATGCCATTACCACTAGGATTGGCATACGGTCACATTGGTAATGAATCCCCACCCTCTTTTTAATATTTTTTGAGTTATTTAATTTTTTGTGTTTTTTGATATATGGAATAAAAAAGACATGTTCTTGCGTGACAACACATAGTGACATCCTATCATGTGTATGCAGATGTAGGACCACGATGGCCTGAAGGCTTCCCTCGTCATAGATGGAGGGGAAGAGGAGATGACATTACGGATGTGGATGCAGAGCAGATGCTCCAAAGCATTCATACCAACTTCGTGAGCTTGACACATAGGGTACCCATGGCGCAGGTCGAGGACTTGCCTGAGGACATGCAGCATCCAGTGGTGGGTGTGCCATGAGCATGGATGTGGTTATTCAAATGGCTGGCTAGAGTCGTGGTGACATTCCACGATCAGAACCCCCCTCCTCCTCCCCAGGCTTAGATACCTGGGAGTGATACATTTTTTACTACCATGTATTTATATTTTGGTGGCTCGAGAGCCCCATTTTTGTATTATGACACTATGTATTATCACATTTTGGATGTTTTAATGATTTTTTTTTATGATGATCAATTTATTTATTTACATGTGTAAAAATTTATGTTTGTGATGAGATTACTATCTATGAAACAAATGCCAATCTAACACGTAGTTAGCATATGAGTCAACAACTTGATTATTAATTCTTGGAACATGTATGTATGTTATGTTTTCAAATTGTCGTTCTAACAATCTCACACGTAAGAATCTCTGTAATAATGTTGAATTTCTAACATGATACAATCCATTAATACGTGACACTACTAACTCTGAATCAAGATGTACCTCAAGAGAGAGAAAACCATGTGAAATGGCATCTCGTAGAAGCTAGTTAATGACACTATATTCAGCAACATTGTTTGAAGAGGGATGTAAACATACACCTCCTGAAGACAATACCTGACCTATAGGGGTATATATCACCCAAGCAGCAGAGGCTCAGTGTTTGTTAAATTTTCATATGCTAAGCTAGATCATTAGTATTTCATTTAAATTTCATAACAAAAGCATATAAACAGGATCACTGAAAGATAGACAAGCACAACCATATAAAAGAGAACACAAAGATTTATCCTGGGAAAACCCTAAGGGAAAAACCCAGCAAAAGCTTCCTCAATATAGATGCCCCAACAGATAAAAGATAAAACCAACAAGGAGATCAAAGCCTGATCCTCCTCCTTCTCCTTGTACTCTTCTCTTCTCCAATAATGCGCTACACAAGTGAGAGTGTGTGTTCCAAATGAGGTGCGCTAAACCTCTATTTATATTCATCCGTTCACTTAAGTTAACTCATCTATCATGTAGGCTCGATTTAATCATGTAGGCTCAAGTTACACATGTAGGCTCAAGTAACCACATTGGGGTGCTAATGACCCACCTTTACAATTAGAGGGGACTACCTCATGACTCTTATTAGTTCTTCTGATTAGGAGCATCGGGGTACAAAGTAATACAAGTGGTTCTCCTGGTAGGACCATCGGGGACCACAAAGAAATACATATAGAATATTCTTCGAAGTTACAATATTTCAACAGTGTTGAGTGTTGTGGCTTGCACCATCTGCGACTCCTATATAGATGGAAGACTCCATTGACATATTCCATAAGAAACAAAATCTAATCAACAAACCCGATCACCATAAGAAAGACCTAACTATGCAAAATGTTGTACAATAATATACAATAGCCAGCCCTGGCTGAAAATCATGCATAGTACCTTTTAAGATAGAGCCCATTTCTAGGCTCCACCAAGGTCGTCCCATCGTAATCTACTAGCTCATAATCTCCCTTCTCTAACACACGTTTAACCACGTAAGGACCATGCCACATGGGGTTGAATTTTCCTGCTCGCAAGGGTTCTTTAGCTTGATCCCACAAAAGGATGAAATATCCTTCACTAAACCTCCTTAGACAGATAGATTTATCATATTGGACCTTAACGCAATGCTTATTCACTTCTAAAGCCAATAAAGCATCTTGATGCTGCTCTAAATAGACCAAACGTTCCTCCAATGGAGAAGTGTCTGGTAAGAGCCCTATGGATAGCTTCAAAGAAGGGATCTCACACTCAACCAACAATACAGATTCCACTCCATGTACAAGCTGATATGGAGAAAAACCAATGGCAGTCTTAACCGTGGTCCTATAATCCCACAAAGCAGGATATAACATAATATTCCAATTGGTATTGCTTTGTGTGATGGTTTGTTGGAGAATAGACTTGAGTGATTTGTTCACTACTTCAACTTATCCATTCGCTTGAGGGTAATAAGAAGAAGAATGATCTTGCTTATACCCTAACTTTGAGGCCAACTCTTCCATCATACGATTCTGAAAGTGCCTACCATGGTTAGTGACAAGCTCTTTTGGAATACCCAATCGAGTAATAATATGGTTGAATACAAAGTGTACGACTATCTAACCATCGGATTTAACTGTAGGCATAGCCTCAACCCATTTCGTGAAGTAGTCAATAGTCACGATAATATGATGATGCCCCCTAGCTAAAGCTAGGTTGCAATCCATGAAATCAAGCCCCCACTTAGTGAAGGGACCGGTGGTGATAATGGGATGTAACAGGGTAGGACGCGCGTGCATATTACCTGTGAACACCTGGAAAGGGTGGCACTTCTTGAATGCATTAACACAATCTTTAAAGATCGACGACCAAAAATAACATGCTCTCAAGATTTTTTGGGCTGTAGAAAGCCCAGATAAATGACCACCACATGCCCCTCCATGGCAATCATTCCGCACAAGCTCAGCCTCCTCATGATTTAAACAACAACGTAAAATGGAATCTATCCCATAGCGGTACAATGTGTTATCCACTATGAGGTAATTCTTAGAAACGTGACGTAATCATCGTCGTTCATCCCATGAAAGGTGAGTAGGTACCTTCAATGTTTGTAAATATATGATAATGTCCCCATACCATGGATCCAAAGTTGAGATCAAGAAGATGTGCTCATCGACAAACGTATCTTCACAAGTTTCCTCCTCCTCCTCGCTCGGGATATCAGATATAAGCTCTGCAAAAATCAATGATTTTTTCGATTTGCCGAGGAAAACTTGAGATCAAATTCTTGCAGGATGACAATTCACTTATTATACTTTCCCCCTATCATCCTTCTAGTGAGGACAAACTGAAACGGATTGACATGGGCAACCACTAAGGTCCGGCGAAGGAGAATATAGTGTCTCAATCTTTGAACTGCATGAACGGTAGCTAGGGAAAGCTTATCCACATGGGAATAACGGATCTCTGCATATATAAGGTTCTAGCTTAGATAATATATGACATGCTCTTGGAGCTCCCCATCCTCTTGAACCAAAACCATACCAATCATCTCCATAGATGCGGCCACATAAAGTATAAAGTCACGGCTATAGTCGGGTGGACTAATCACCGGGGCCGATGCTAGGGCTTGCTTAAGCACATCAAAGGACTCATGGGCTCACTAATCCCAACAAAAGGTAGTGTCCTTCTTCAAAAGATGCATAAAGCCTCTAGTCAAATTGGCAAAATTCACGACGAATCTCCGTAATAAGTTTGCCATGCCTTGCAAACATTGAAGATGTCTAATGTTTTTCGGGGGAGACAATTGAAGTATTGCCTCAACCTTTAAAGGGTCAACTCTTATACCCTCCTTGGAGACAATGAACCCTAATAAGTGACTAGACTTCACACAAAATATGCACTTGTGAGGATTTAACCTTACCAAATAATGGCGGCACCTTTTGAACACTAATCTCAAATGGTAAGAATGACACATTCTCATGCAAGAATGAGCAGCAAGGTCATCCAAAAAGACTTCAATAATCAATTTGAGATCATGGAAGATCAAGGTCATAGCCCGCTGAAAAGTGGCTTTGGCATTTTTAAGGCCAAAGGGAATCTTCCAATATGGAAAGGTACCCCAAGGACAAATGAAAGAAATCTTATGTTGGTCCTCGGGTTTAATCTATATTTGATTGTATCCAGAAAAGCCGTCCATAAAATAAACTACCTCACTTCCCACACACTCATCCAAAATCTGATCGATAAATGGTGTGGGAAAATTATCTTTAGGACAAACATGATTCAAGTCACAGAAATCAGTGCATATGCAGATCATTCCTTGCTTCTTATCAACTGGAACGGGGTTTGAAACCCACTCCGTCAAGGGAACAGGATAGATAAAACTGGCATTCAATAGTTTTTTTATCTTAGCCTTAATCGCGGGTGCTTTCCTAGGATTCACCACATGTAAGCGTTGTCGAATAGGCTTAGCATTAGAATAAGTTTTAATCTCATGCTCAACAATGTGAGGTTCGATACCAGGCATTTCCTCATATGACCAAGCAAATACATCACGGAATTCTTTGAATAGCTTGGTATACTCTTGAATCTCAGTATGGGAACATTCTACCCCAATATAGACATTCTCAACCTTGCCAAGATTGCGAAAGATATTGATAGGAATTGTAGGAGATATATTTTCCATATTTCCATTAGCCATCAGAACAGGAGAGCTTAACGGAACCATGGAACTACCAATTCTCTCACTAAGAATATCCCTATAGTCTTCACATTCCAAATGGTCAAGATCGAGAAGAAAATAAGATCTATGATGCAACTCTTCCCAAGGTGGCTCAACCCCAGACATAGCCTCAATAATAGCCTCATCTGAAGGAAAAACACTATCAAGGAAATCATCTATGTAAGAAGATTGCACTGCCCATGCAGGAAGTACATAAGGGTCGTTCTCCTCTATCCGTGAAGAGGAAGAACTAGGCTCTGCAATAGATCCAAGATTAGCTTGATATGCTATCATAGTTGCAGGAAACGGCGTGTCCATTTCGATGAGCTCACATGAAGGATTCGGTGTAGGAAGAATCCAAGGATCATCCATGTCACATACCCAAATTTTGTAAAATAATGTTAATTGTTTAATTATATTCCTGAGACATTATATTAAATTTAATGCTAAGTAGGAATTGATGACTCAGCAGAGTCAACAGAAGTGGAATGTAATTCAGAATATTTTATTATTAATAAATAAATTGTGGAGACAACAGCATGGGAGAGCTTTTAAAAAGAGGTTACTCGTCAAACTGGTGGATGGAACTAGGTGGAGGGAAAAAGACAAGTGGCAGCATCCTCAAACACTTCCTAAGTTGCAGGTGGCAACTTCCCTATAATTGGGGTCATGATCCCCCAAGAAAGTGGGATCAGAGCAGGTGGCTCATTAAATGACAACTAACCCAAAAAGACCTAGGCAATCTTTTAAAAAGTACTCAATGAATAGAGCTGAGGCTGCTCAGATATTTTTCCAGAGAGAATTCATTCAGGTGAATGATATTCAGGAAATTCATTGAGGAAAGAGGGAAAAACAGTAAGGAAGTTGTTCTGAGAGGAATGCTGGAGTAACTTGGTTTATTATAGCTTGTTGCTGGGAAAACTTACTCATAAGTTCTGGATTAATACTGAGTTTTGAAGACTGGTATCTGACTATTGCTACACCTAGTTCCAGCCAGGGAGACCAGAGCAAGCTCGGGGGTCCCGAAGAGTCACTGTTTGAGCGCTCTCCGGGAGTTGGTAGGGAGGAAAAACCTCCCATTGCTGTTGTTGTTCAAGTATAAATAGGTTCTATCACTTAACTGTCTTTGTTTTCAATAAATTTGAATGGTTGAATGATATGTCGGTAGTTTATGATATGAAGATTTAACTGGTTAAATGATATAAAAGTTTTTAATTTATGAGTAATAGAATATGTTGATGAAAAATAAGAACCCACTATGTTTTTCCACATCTGGGTTTACCAGACCGTACTCTAGCACAGGGGTAAATTTAAATAAGGATAGCATGATGAGATTGCTGAATAGTAGATTATTTCCTTACTTATTTTCAGAAAAGCTGTTTACTGACAGTTGTATGAGTTTATAGTTAAAACTATTTTTTTTCCTTGTACAGTAT
Source organism: Pseudotsuga menziesii (assembly GCA_001517045.1). Lineage (NCBI taxonomy): Eukaryota > Viridiplantae > Streptophyta > Pinopsida > Pinales > Pinaceae > Pseudotsuga > Pseudotsuga menziesii. The sequence goes on along the minus strand of LPNX010889236.1, from coordinate 1,174,446 downwards.
TTTAGTTTCAATAATTCTATTATTGAAAAGAACAAATTAAAGAGCAGGATTAGACTAGATGTATCTACTGAAATACCTTACAGTTTCTTTCTTCCATAATAGAATGACTTCCCTATTATATGTCGAATAAAAAAGTAAAGGTAGGAGTATATATATTATAATTAAATCCTACTGTCAAACTAATCTAGTATAGATTCTATGTATGTATAGTGATGAAATCATTTCATTATTTTCCATCTTTTAATCTGGACTGAGCTCGAACAGTTTCCAGAGCTTTTATTCTTTTCATATGAATGAATGTTAATATCTTTGCTTATAAGATAGACTCTAGATAGAGTTAATTAAATTCTTGATACATAAATAAATATCATAATTAATAAAACAAACTGATTACAAAAGAACATAGATAGTATAGCATAAGTTACACAAGAATTAAATAACAAGTACTATTTTTCGATATACTTATAAAATAAATTAAGGATACTAATATAGAGGCTATAGTAATCACAGAGAGATAATATAGTTATTATATTAGTAATAATGTACTTTATTTATGCAATATATAAATATTATTACTATTAACATAAAGTAGTGTTCTTATTACTGTAATTATATTCCAGAACTGATTATACTGTTTGAGCTACAAGTATATTGACAGTACTTAAAATTTATTATAAAAAGAAAGACATAAAAACCCTATATCATTAAAGGGTATAAACTACACATTAAAAATTACAAATTCTTGTCAACAAGAAAGTCAAATTATAAATCCAGTACAAAACCCTTGACAGTAACTTTAATCAACAGTAAGCAAATAACAGGGTGACAGAAGGCTCGACTTCGAGCTTAACTATATTATATAAAACATAACTGGAAAACCCTTATATTTGCAAAAGCACAGTGTATTTCACAGTAAGTTTTGAGAATACTTTAACAACATATTATTTTACAAACTGAGAATAAACTACTATTATTTTATAAACTTATAAAAGAACCTAAGCAGAACTAGAACAAAAGTAATAAGTATTACAGGAAGAATAACACTGTTATTATAATTAGTGATAATTAATATCCTATTAATTAGTGTATAAAAATTTATATTATTTGGAAATCACTGTAAGGTATTATTTTATTATAATTAACAGAATTTTGTTTTATATAAAACCTGTACTCAAAGTTAGACTGTCAGTTACATAAAGAATGTAATTAAACATTAAGACTTATAATTCGAAAAGTATAACAATTTATATACTATCAATGTACAGGAAAAACCCTACCTATTAAATGCCATAAATAATTTACAGATAGTAGATGGGGCATATATCAAATTACAGGAATCCGAGGTATCCGAACTCAGAAAGGCTCATAAGGCCGAGCTTAGATATTCTATATATTTTTCTTTCAAAACGCAAGTAAAAATTTAATTGTTTCAAAAACTGTACAGTAAACAAAATATATAAATTACGAAAACTGTATAATCAGCTTATATTTCCAAGTTCAGGGTAAACCCTGTCAAAATTAAAAGTAAGCATTGAGGTTCATAAAAAAGGAGTTTTATCTCCCTTATACTTCACAATGATAAACATCATATTCAAAATAAGGATTTTACAGCCTATATAAACAAAGTATACATGTACACATCACACAGAAAGCAAGTGAAGAACCAAAACTTCAGTCTCGGCTATAGCCAAAGATCCCTTGATAAATGGAGAGATAAAAACTCCTTAAATAGCGTTTTGGTGCATGGAACTGAACCAAGGATTCCAACCCATGAGGGAAAAACCCATAACTTCCCTAAAGGACTAGCAAGGAAGAAAACACCATGGATAAAACCAGGCTTACCGGGAGAAGCCAGCTGTTGAATTCTTGCGCCTTCCATGCCAAGAGGAGAAGTCAAACCCTGTAATGAAGAATAAAATTAATATTAAAAACATTACTAAAATGTTGATTGTTAAACTAATACTTTGAAAATAAATCAAAGGGAAACTCTGTACATACCTTAGAGTCTAATAGAAATACGGCCACTGAAGAACAGCAAGACAACCACCGGCAGGGGGAAGGGTAAACCCTTCATTTACCATAGAAGAGAAGGAGCTGCAGGAGCGATTGGTAACTTGTCACGATGGAGGATGATTCACAGCACTCAGCTATGATGACGACCTACACAGTGACGAGTTCGGGAAATAGATGCCAAGGGAGAAACCCTAAGTAGATCAAACACTATTCAGCATTCAACAACAAGCTTTTCGACACAGTAATCTTCCTCACAACGCAGTAGGTGAGCCCACGAGAAACTGAACCAACATAGGGACTGCTAGTAGACAGTGCAAGCAGTGGAATAGACTAGGAGGTTTTGCAAAGCGGCCGGAGGCCCACAGGAAGCGGAGGAATGACAGTTTAGGGTTTGAGTCAACCTTTTAACATGCCAGTGCATGGAAGGAAAGAGCCCATGTAATCCCCTTAATATTTAACATGCAGTCGGTAGGAACATCATAGTTCCATGATCAAATATCTTCAATGATTTGCAACTTAATCATATCGTGGAGGTTCTACAAGGTTCGACGCACCATAGTCAACCACCTGCATAAAAAATCAATCATGTGAACTTTTAAATGATATTTGGAGGAACATTTTAACGTAGAGTATGTTCATTGTATGGTCTAACACATATATGTTTGGAGGATTATAATAATGGTTAATAAGATGCAGGAGCAAAGGGAAATAATATGTCACCATGGCGCGGCTTGTTTATAAACCTATTTTTCTATATTATCCATATTGCCTTAGTTCACAAAGGAAGGTAAAGGGATAATAGTATAAAGATTATAGAATTATAATAAACAATTTGAGTGATCATTGATCATGGATATAGTTTTACTTTTGACCTTTGTGATATTTCCTTGCATTTCAAATAACAATCCTATTCTAATCATAGAATCAATTGTAACAAATAATCTTTTGTCAATTTCAAGCTCAAGGGTTATAAAAAGGTATTATAGAGTCATCATAAAATAATTAACTTTTGTATATGAAATTCCTTTGCTTGATAGTATAGTTTGTGAAAATCTTAAAGTGGTATTTGAGTAGGATAGATCTGGAAATGATCTATAAGTTTACTATCTAATTATTGAGCTTGGAATAGAAATAGTTTCCCAAACTATACAGGTCTTTAAATACTAAAGGAAATTTTTAAAAGTGACTTACATTTAAGTAGTAAACCTTTTAATTCTTGAATTAATAAAAATATAGGTTGGGCACTTAGACCTCCTTATCATGTTACACTTGTAGTTGTAACTTCATTCTTGGCGTGATCCCGTAAAATATAACGAGTAAAATTTATATCTTTGACTTTGTCACCTTGCCATATTTACTGTGATAAATAATAAATACTTATTACTTATACACTTGCATTTCAGTAGACACATCAAATGGTTCAGTACTCCATAGGGATAGTAAATCCTGCTTTCATGAAGGAAAAATAACTGTCATCTTTACTAGTAGAATTCATTTCTCTAATAGAAAAATATTAAAAGGAATCATAGCCAAAGCTTTACCTTTATAAGCTCGAGAAATTTGACTAGTATGTCTATTCTTATACTGAATTAAATTTGGTACAGCAAATCTTTATTTGAATACTTTAGAATTTTATTTTAGAAGCACCCAAGCATCTTACCTGTATATCTGTAAGAGAAGGAAAACTTCTGCGTTAGCTCAGAAGCTAAGTAAGCCCAGTTTTTCATGACAGTTCTACCTTGTGGTCGCAAATAGAAAACAAATCAGTAATTGAAAAGAAACCATTCTTTAAAGATAAGCATAGTCAAAAGATAATTCAGTTATAATTCTAGTAACATAAAAACTAATCAAATAGTTAATGACTGTATTTAATGAAAATATATGCTTTTAAAAAAAAAAATTAAAATTTCCGAAAATTTTGGGGTTTTGACAATCCATATGGTTTGTGCAAAAAGACATTGATATTACAGATGACAAAGCCTCATTGGAACTAGATCCTATCATAAGGACAGGTGCAGAACAACTAAATCTTCCCGTGAGGGATGGATACATGCCAACACCCACACTCCCAGTTCCTGGCTGAGAGTGTTGGACAAACAGGATCGAAGCTCTCAAAGATGCGGTAACAGGCGGATTCTTGAATGGTGTTTGATCAATCGTAACTATCTTCCCATTAAAGGAAAAACATACCACTCGAAATAGAGAAGAAGCTACGGCTTGCATACTGTACATTTAGTTCCTTCCCAAAAACAAATTGTTATCAAGGGGTGCATCAACCACCTCAACCTCTATTGCAGCAATCTTCCCTCCAAAACGGAATTTAAGAGAAGGAAGAATGCCGTGCGGTCGAAATGATCTACCATCAAAAGCAGTCAACATAGTAGCAAATTTAGACAAATTAGGGGAACCCAAACCCTTCCAACATGCCAAATACATTATGGAAGCAGCAACGCCTTCATTAATCACAATGCATTTGATGGTCATGTTAAGACATTCTACATGAATCAAGAGAGACACATAGTAAGGAAAGTGACGCTAAAGTCCCGCAGTTTCAAATTTGATGACAGAGGAAGAATTATCATCATGAACACCAAGAGAAAAAAGCAAAGCTTTCCTTTGCGAAGGACAACTCTGAAGTACTTTGAGTGTAGACATTACACAAGGAGTGTGGCCCAAATTCTCAACAACATAATAGTTTTGGGTGGCTCGGGCTTTAGGATTGTGCCCCGGATGCTTAATGACTCCCTTAGGAATGCGAGGAGAAACTTCAAGTTTATCCACAGGTTTTTCAATACACAAAGGGCTCTTAGGTGGAGCAGGTTCCTTTCCAAGGTCTGGTTGTGATGAACCATAGTCCTCTGCATGAGTCACAACCTTAGCAGCACGCACCATATTGATGCAACCATGACCACTACAAGCCTCTGACAGATCTTGATCCTCACCAGATTGATCATGGGTCCTCAAGTTCATGTTTTGATTATGAGGTAAGGGGTTGGTTAGCACAGCTAGGCCCTGCGCTATGAATCTCGAGGCTTCTTCTATCCGAGGGCACAAGTGAGTGAGGTGATCATCCTTACATAACTTGCAAGGAAACTTAACCTTACATTTACATTGCTTGTCCCCCCCAACATTTCTAGTGTTATTGTCATTAGAGTTGGCATTTTCATTCCTATTCCCACGTTTACGAATATTTTTACCCTTCTTTTACTTCCTTTCGGGTTGCTGGTTACCCTTCTGGTCTGACGATTGTACCACAAGCACACTTGCCATTTGGGTGGGTTGAGATGAAGCCAAGGCTTGTCCCGAGGCAGATTGGTTGATAGATAATTGACTGACCTTTTTCACAACCAAATCCACTGGTTTGGTACTCGTACAACCAACAATGCCATCGGCATGTGGTCCAAGTTTGATCATAGGGTAAAACTAGAACGTGGAGCATTAGGAATGATCTCATATAACAAACCAGATTGAGCATAAATCAAGTCCAATTCCTGTGCCCTAAAAATGGCTTGTTCCTCGTTCTAAACTTCGGATGTAGAAACATCCTTTGCTATATAAGGTAGTAATGATTTAAGGAACCACTTGAGGAGAAAATCTGGCGGTATGAAGGCTTTAATCAATCTCTTCTCTCTATGCCACTCTTGGATATGGTCCAAGATATGTGTGGCTTTATCTTACTGGAATGTTGACAAGAGTTTAGTACCAACGTCGTAACGCACTGGTAGCTGGAAGTGGTTAAGAAAAGTCATAGCTAGGTCATCAAACAAAGAGAATTCCCCCTTAGGTAGCTCTATGTACCATTTCGCGATAGGCCCGATGAGGGTGCGTTGAAATAGCCTTAAACGGATCAAATCTTCATGTAAGGAATTAGAAGAGCACCACAGGTGAAATGTAGTAACATGTTCACTCAGATCTTCTCTTGGTTTTCCCTCGAACTTGGGAATGTCCGAGGGAATCTTATTAGGGACAACCGGCCAATCCGGGTCATAAGATACCAGATCATTCATTGGTATTGACAAGTTAGGAAAATTTAATGTTGCGAGGAAAGGGAGCTTAGGTTGAGCAAGTCTAAGAGGCGCTCCTTGATAATTTTGATTCACATAGGACTGATGACTGTAACCACCATGGGCATGGCCATAGTAGCCTCCTCCCGTTTGACCCGTATAGGGTGGCATGGAAGCACCATAATGTGGTGTACCTTGACTATGTGGATCTACAAAGCCATAATTCGAAGAGTAATCGGATTGTTGATACCCATACCCATAAGGTGAATAAGTATTGGCATACTGCGGTCTATAATAAGGTCCATAAGACATCCCATGAGATGTCCCATGAGACACTCCGTAATTAGGAATATACGCTCCGGAAGTAATAACACGAACTCCAAAAGTAGGGATACGACCTCTCGACACAACAAGAGGTACTTGAGTGTGAGACACAACTGGGCGAGTAGCAGTAGTATGGACATGACTCGTAGCAATGTTCCGGCCCAAAGGACCATGTGAATGAGGGGGGGGGAAAGCATTTGAAGAACAAGGAATAGAGGACAAAGGGACATGTGAAATTATGTACGTGGTATTCCCAACAGTCACTCATGTTGGTTCTGGTATCCGAATAGGATTACTAACACCAGGTCTAGGATGAATGTGAGATGTGGCCTCCACTGTCGGGATGGAGGGTTTAATATGACTCATGCTCCCAAATCTCTCTGCATGGAAAGAAATGGGAATGCCCCCAGGCATAGTGTTAGGATCAAATTCCGTTTCGGAAAAAAATGTCGTATCGTGTATAGGGTTAGCAAACATCCCATAACTAACATAACTAGTGCTTGCAGGTTCATGGTGAGTCTCATCACTTAGCATCCCATACCGGTGACCTGTGAATGAGGGATCGTATCTAGAGTGAGTATGTCTTTCATGTGAAGGATCAAACTCAGAATGTGCAATTGCATTAGGTGAAGGATCAAATGTAGGAGTAAACTCTTTGTCGTCCACGCGAAGTGGAGAAGACAGCTCAGGAATACCATCTTCATGATCTCCCGTCGTGTGTCAATCAATGTGGGTATGAGTCCACCTAGACCATCTACTTCTCTCTCCTAAAGGAGGAGGAGATGTAGAAGGCAAAAGTCCCACTAAACAACGAGAACGGTGAGGATCCACACCCATATCCACAACGAATCAATAAATGAAAAAGACTCTCTAAATTATGCAAACCCTAGGCAAGCTAATGTGCACAGAGCATACACCAATAAAATCTAAAGCCAACCACAAGCAAACAAGGGAAGGATATGTGATCTCCCGAATGAAGCAGGTATGTCTCACCTAGGAGAGTCTTGAGACTCCCACACACAACAAGCGGAGGTTCGTAACCAATTATTGTGGCCCTCATCTTCAACACATAAAGCGACTGTGTTGTCCAACCCCAACCTGGCCAGGACACCCATAGAATAACCCCTGCAAAGTACCCCCTTGATAACCTAGGTAAGGAGACTAAAGTCACCTCAATATAATCAATGCTCAGGCAGACATTCACATGCGGGATTGACTGTATGGGCAGGGTAGCAAGGCCTAAAACTCTCGAAAGAGCCCCTAGATATCAATACAATCTTGGAAATATCTTTGGTGCTACTCAGTTATGACTAGGGGTCATCCCAATCAATAACCGCTCACACTGCCTCATGCTTAACTCCATTTTGAGAGGAGGATCCTGATAAACACTAATTATACCAAGGAATTTCACACTCTCACTTGGACAAACACATACATGTTGTTGTTTAGTGGTCTTGGAGAATTTACTCACAATGAACTATTCCAAGACCCTAAAACCTAATCTTGTTGGTGTACCCTATCAAATAAAATAGTGTAATCCATTTTAATTAAGCATTGATTTTATTTGGCTTTATTACTCAAAAGAGGTAGATGGTCATGCAACCAATGGTGTTATGACGCAACATGAAGTAAAATGCGCACCTAAGAATCAATGAAAATGCATTGTGTCGAATGAAAAATAGGGCATGCTACTACGTGAAATGCAAAATTTTTCTTCAAATGACAAATGCAATCATTCCTATATGAAGTCCTCACTAATACTCTAAGAAAATCTAGTGCAATGCATAATGATGCAAAAAAGCAAATATTTTGGATTTTGTGAATAAAAATGAGATACTAAAGCAAAAGAATGATTCTACTACCCCCAAACTCGGCAAGCACCATCAAACAACACTCACACAAAGTAATAAGGTAAAAGAAATCTAATGCACTAATCCCAAAAAAAAAAAAAAAAATGCCATGGCAAGAACCTTCTTAAAAAAAAAAAAAAATCCTAAAAAACAATGTCTCTGGTAAGAAACAGAGGTGTATACAGACTCTAGCAGTATCAAAGGAGACTTAGCAATCATCAAAATTCACCCAGCAACAATCAATCTTCCTCTAGAAGGAAAACTAAGGGCATATGTGACTGTTTGTAGTAAACTTGCGTATGTACGTGGATATAATAGTCAAAGTCGCGTGTATACGTGACTATGAGTAAAAAACTTGCATATAGGAAGAGAAATGTATAAAAATAAAGGAAAACAGATGAACTGAGACAAAATTCACACCAATTCAAACACTACCAGGCAAACACGCCCCCATACCCAACACAGAAACAGAGAAATAAGAGCAATTCAAGAACATTGAATGCCGATAAAAACCCCCAAAGGACAACTACTAGGAACTCCCCAGCAGAGTCGCCAATTCTGTTACAGAGAGAAATTCCTATGGCTTGGGGTACCACAACAGATAGCTTAACTCCAGAAATCAATCCTTTCTTATATGCAAGAGAAACCAAACAACTAACACTAAAGGATCTCGATTCGTACCTTATTTTGGATGGTTGGTGTAGATCCTCGTTGAGCTTTCCAACTTCAGCTTGAATTGATGAATTTCTTCCTCAACATTCAATAAACCAGACAAACATACTATATATAATTGTGTTAGCTCTACTCTAGCATATATAATCAATAACATATAAGCATTTGAAATCATCCATGGATAAAATATTCATTCAGACACACATTATTGGATAGGAAAATATATTTCTATTGATATAAAATCAGAGATTACAATGAATACAACCTCTATTGGCATGTCAGCGAATTGGAGAAACCGAGTCCCCCACTTGGGCCTCCACCACTTGAATCCTCCATCTCTCGATAGTAAGCTCACAAGAAAAAGGTAAGCCTGGGAAGAACACAAAAGTACTCCAAGGGACAAAGGGGATGCAGACTCAAGCACAAGTTCTAGCAACAATGGACTATAGTTCTCTCACTCATAATTTCTCATATCCCTTCAATGTATCCAAAGGGTTCCTTATATAGCTCATTAATGGGGTAATGAAAGGTTGAATCTGAGTGATCTCAAGGCATATGGAAGGCTAGGAGACAAGTGAGTTGGATCCACATCAAGGAAAATTCGAAAAGAATTTGGATTTTTGTACACATCCTGATGTACGTGGTTTTAGAGGTCAAACCCATGTATATACGTGATAAATGGTTTAAAAGTTGTGTATGGAAATTTAAGCATGTTTTTAGGGATGGTCTAGGAAACATCAAAGGAACAAAAATGGTCCATGGGGTCTAAGGAGTCTACATAGGGATAGGGAAGGCCATGAAAGTGTGATTCACCATGTGTGGTAAAATCAGCTATAATAGTTATCCAAAGAATCAAATCAGAGTATGTGAACAATGAATTGGTTTTGTAGTGATATGTAGGGGTAGGGATCCAACAAGAAAAAACATACCTTTGAATATGTCTAAGTGACCTATTATGGAGAGGCCAGAGTCACCACTAGATTAGGATAGAGATGGGGAGGATGAATATTTGTATTTTTCTTAGCATCAAAGGAATCAGTCAAGAAGGTCCAGGAGGTAGAGCAATCCAGAGGATTCCTAGGAGTGCCAAGCAAGAACTAGGAGGAAGAGCAGGTCAAAGAGGGGAAGTGGTAAAAAAAATGGACCATTTTAGGAAAGGTAGGAAATGATGATGAGGATGAATATGATGATAAGGGTGTTCTTGGCCCAAGTTCTACCAGGGAAGATAGGGAAGTCAATGATTATGTGAACATAGTTAGTAATACAGACAAGCACGATAAAATGGACCAGAAATCTAGTATCGGTTACCAAGATGCAATGGCATTTGGTGGAAGGAAAGGCAAGGAAGAGATTGATGGGGATAAAACATCAAGTTGTTTGGAGGAGGATGAGAGATCCATATGACAAGGTGGTAAGTATTTATTTTTTATCATGACAGAAACCAGTCAAGAAAGGGCACATGAAGGGAAGCAAAAGAAGAATCCATAGTGAAAGTCTCCAGTTATGATACAACTCAAAGAAAGAGAAAAGGAAAATGTGATTTCTATAGGAAAATGATCCTAAAAGTGCATAGGAAAGGGGTATTATTTGACAAGGTTCAATGATGCACGGTATGCATATAGGAAAGGAAGTACTAAAGAGAAGGGTGAAGGAAGAACATGAAACAAACATTTAAATGACAACTATGAAGTTAAAAGTAGGGAATGGGATGAAACATATTGCTTGTGGTCTACCTGAAACCCGTATAATGAAGACATAGATGCTGATAAAGGAAAAATGAGGATAGAAAGGGGTAGAGATAATCTTGGAACTGGAAGGGACAGAGAAAACGATTCAAGAAATTAAACAGGGGAGTTTTCTTCCAAGAGAAAGAGCATGTTTGGAGAATCATTCGACGATAACAGTAAACCTACAAGAGAAAGTGGCAGAGAAGAAAGGAGAATAAGAAAGGAGAGTAGAAAAAGCATATAGGAGAACTAAGGGTAGAGGTAAGTCACCACTACATGTAGATAAAGGAAATTAACATGAGCCATGATGATAAGTAATATGATATAAAAGATGACAAACATCATAGAATGAGAGATAGCATACTTAAAGAATTTGATAGCTAGGGGAAACCTGGTGGGAAAAGGAACACATACAAAATACCAAAATAGAAAAGTGGAAGACATAAGAATAATAGGGATTATGCATATGGTGGTTGGGATGAGGCAGAAAGTTGGGATGTCCAAGACAATGTTGATGAACACATTGAGAGAGGAAGGATGAAAGAAAGGAGAGATATGGTATGGGATGACATTAATGATGGAGGAAGGTCTACTGGAAGGGGCATGAAGGATGGAGGAAGGTTCGATGGTAGAGGTTGGAATATAAGAGGAATCAAGCACATGAAAATATATTGGAGTCCTGACAGAAAGAGAGATCTTCAAGATTAAGAGGAGTTTGATAAAGAATATTCTGATGACAAGGGTGACTCAAATTGAGAGAGGATCATCAGTATAAAGGGAAAATATGGAGAACGATATGGATATAGAGAATATTGGATTAAAGTTAAGAATTCTGGATGGACGGATAGATCAAGAGATTGGGAGAGATCAAAATATCACTGGGAAACTTTACATCATGAAATACATGATAAAGATAAGGATGAGGAAGAGGATTATGAATTTGACAGAGATTGGGAATTGCATGCGCATGATAGAGATAGGATGAAAAGGGATAAAATGAAGAGAGGAGATGCAAACAGGAAGGACAAAGGGAGGATGGATGGCATGAAAAAATTACAATGTTTTGGTAGTGGAAATGATGTTTTAGATCGAAGAAATAGTGCTCTTGATTATGGTAGAGTTGAATTTGGATCTCCATTTGTTTAAATCACAAGACATGAAGAGGGGGGCACTCCTAATTTTGAAGGTGATTGGGGGTTTTCTCCATATGAGAGAGGAATAATGGGTGATGTTTATGCCACTGGAGCTGATTCTCATGAATGGTAAGATGATGATGCTCCCCCAAGACAATATCAAAAATTTTGAATAAATATAGGAAGGATTCTAGGTGATGGAACAAATCCTAACTTCCATGGTGGAAGAGGAAAAGGGAACAAAGGATATTTGAACAATCATGGTCTAGGAGGAGGTCAAATGGGAAATGGAGGACAATCCTCGTTCACAAATAATCAAGGTTATGGTGTTTTCACAAGAATGATGCAACAAGGAGGGAAGGTTGGACGTGGTGGTAAAGGAGGTAGAGGAAATGTTTCAGGGAGAGATACACAATGGAGGGGAGATTCCATTGTCTATGATGGGTCCTGGAATAGGGCCTCTTGTTCCATGTGTGGGCCCTCACTTTGGTCCACTTGGGATTCCCCATGGGGAATGTTGGGGCGCATACCCCATAGGGGGTAACTCCGCGGTTAATTTATA
>LPNX010889236.1:1131795-1154707 GCA_001517045.1 Pseudotsuga menziesii | reverse complement strand
GATTCTGTGGCACCCCATTGCTGTTTCGGGTGAGACTGCAACCTGCGCGCAGGTTGTTGCCGAAAGGGCCAACACAGTGGGTCTTTTGTTGGTGCGACGTGTAAAGTATTAATCCGGGTCTGCCCAAGTGCCCAACAGGGAATTACAATTTGTGGTCCTAGGAATGGGTCCTGATCCTTTCCCTCCAATGGGTTGCGGTGGGTTTATACCTCCTTATACATGTCACTTGGTATAGGGGAAGGGAGTGGTGGTGGTGATATGAATATGATATTCATTCCCCCAAGATTAACTCTAGTTCCTCCACCAGGCCCTTTAGGTCCTATATTTATGCCAAATATGGTACCTGGTCAAAACCAAGGTGTATATTTTAATCAATTAGGGCATGGAAGAGGGCCTAATCCTAGTATGATAGGAAAAATATATGGTTCCACTAATGCAATGGGCCAAGGAATGGTCAAGGAAAATCAATTTGTGGGATGGGGTCCACCACGGATGATAGCAACCCTGGAAAAGATCCCTAAAGGGGTGAGAAAAATGATTATTCTCAAAACAAATTTCATGCATGCATGCGACCACATAATTCTATTAAAAAATTAGAAATCACAAATCTGATTGAGGATTATCCTAAACTTAGAGAGCTAAGCCAAAAAAAAGATGAAATTGTTGCTAAAAGTTCCTCTGCACCAATGTATCTTAAATGCAATCTTCATGAAACCATCATTTCCATGTTAGAATAATCAACCCATAGTTAGCTACCTTAGAAATTAATTAATCCATTTTTGTCTTATTTGCCTAGTTTCCAATATTCCACTCTATGCAAGTTGTCTTCCACATGTCCTAAAAGTAAAACTTGCTAAAAATGAGTCATGGAGTGCATGGGAAACATCCTAGAAACCATATTTAGCAATTTTTGTTTATTCGAGATCCTCCCTAGTGCATATCTTCTTTCTCTACTTTGTTGCGTACTTTATTGAGATTTATGGCAAAAGGGAAAGTAAGACTAGGTGCAATTGACTTGTTTTTTTCCCTCATCATCATCCATTATTTTATCCTAATAAAATCATATATGAGTTTTCTTTCCATCACCTATTATATTTCCTACTTGTTTTTCCAATTTGTGAGCTTTTAGGTAGATTTGGAAACTGCTTTATGCACCTATGGGGGATTTGACTAGATTTAGTAAGCCTGCTTTTGACTATTTCGAATGGCATCCTTATGCATTCAAATATCTCATGTAATTATGTATTTCAAAATCCTATGACTTCATAAGGTTGTCTATTGTTCACTTATTCAATATAGAGTAGTGTTATGCTCTAATTTCAGTCTCCTTTGTGTGTAAATTTGCAGGTTTGATTAGCAATTTTGTGAGTGCAATTGTTATATCACTTGGGTTCAATTTCCACATGGTATCAAAGGCTCTATAGATTTATTTATCTCCTTGCATATTGCTATTGTAGGTTTGACATCTTGACTGGGAGCATTCTACTGGTTGAAGGGCACAGTTCAGAGCTATGGATATATCTCAAAAGATCATCTTGACTCCATTTAATTTATTTGAATGGAAAGAAAAGATGGAGATATTGTTGAGAGCGAAGGGTCTCTATAGGGTGACTATGGCAACTGAGGTAGAGCCCAATGTAGTTGCAAAGAATATTAAATGGCACAACAAGAGGGATGAGGCCTATGGTCTCTTGTGTCTGAGCATATCCAGAGATCTCCTTTTCCATCTTGATGGATTGAAATCACCCAATGAAGTGTGGGATAAGCTTGTAGATATTTTTGGTAAGAAAGATGAGATGAGAGGACATCAAATCGAGAATGAATTGATCTATTTGAGTCCGAGCAGCTTCGAATCCCTGCAACTCTATTTTTCCAAGTTTAAAGCCCTTGTTTTGTAGCTAAAACAATGTGGAATTGAAAAGGAGGAGCAACTAGTTTTGGAAAAACTATTGAAGCTTGGCCCTGACTATTCAGTGTTATTTTCAACCTTCCATGCCACCAAGTTGACAGCTCGATCATGGAATATGCCTAAGCTTGCAGAGTTCATGGAATCCCTCACACAAGAACATGCTAAATTGGTGATGATGGGCACCATCAAACCTTCCAAAGACCAAGATTTGGTTGCTGGAGATTCGACGGTGGATTGAAAAGGAAAGAAGAAAGATAAGAAGCCACCTAAGCAAAAGAGAGACAAGAACAAGTCTCAAGAGGATCCTTAAGGCTCCAATAAGAACTCCCAAAAGAAGAAGAACAAAGGAGAAATGAGCAAGTGGGCATACTACAGTAAGGGCTATCATCCTGAAAGATCCTATATGAAGAAGCAAATTGACATGTTGACCCAACTCCTGGAGAAGAATAACATCTCCCTTATATTAGTTTTTCAACATTTAGCTAGCATATCATTAGGATCTGTAACTGAGAGAACAATAAGAACAACAATTAAACACAAGAGACAATGAACACAGTGTTTTTCCTTGGGGAAACCATAAATGGAGAAAACCCCACAACTTCCTCTAAGATACAATCAACACCAAAGTGAAACCCAAAAATAGTAAGACATTCTCCCGACAATAGTGCCTCCCTTTCCTCTAGCCCTAGTGTCTTTCTCTTCCTCAACTATGTGCTACACTTGAGTGTGTATGAGTTGTGTGCTAAATAGAGAGTCTAGCAATCTATTTATACTAATCCCAACATGACTAAAACCCTACCAGGGACGACCTCTACTAGGAGAGTCTAATAACCCTAGTGCCATGGAACTGTAGGGACTTTAACCCTTAGACAATCGGAGGGTTACCCACTATGACTTGACATGACTTGTTTACATTATTGATTCTCCCGATCGGAACATCGATGCATGAAAACATAACTCAATTACATTATAGATACATCCCAGAATAAACATCAGGTTACAATACATAAGATACATAGATGAATACATTATGAAGTTACAAATACATCAACACTCCCTCTTAACTAGGAAGGTATTCTTTCGACACAATTTTCAGCACTGGTATTCTTCTTTGGATCATCTGCATCTTCAAGTCTTCTTAGTATTCAAGTCATCTTCGTCTTCAAGTCATCTTCGTCTTCAATTCATCTTCATATTCAATTCATCTTCATCTTCAGATCTGGATCATCACTCGATCTGGATCATCACTGGACATCATCACTGGATCTGGATCATCCCTTGATCTGGATCATCCCTCAATATGGATCATCTCTGTTGGATCATCAATACTAAATCTTCACGGGTGCTATCTCATGATTCTTCTCATCATAGGAAGTTCTATAGAGCCAACCCTTTTTCATGCTGGATGTAGGCCTAGCCATCATGTAGGTCTTCACCCAGCACTTACATCTGATCATGTAGGAACTAACCTATAATCATATCAGAAAGGCACACCCAGCACTCACATCTGACCATTTGGGAACCAATCCCAAAACCCTATCAGAAAGGCCCAGCACTCACATCTGGCACATATGAGGAACCAATCCAACATGTATGTCATGTATGTCTAGAAAGGCTCTGCACTTATATCTAGCACATACGAGGAACCAATCCAACATGTATGTCCAGAAAGGCTATGCACTTACATTTGGCACATGCGAGGAACCTATCCAACATGCACATCTAGAAGGGCCTTGCTCTTAAATCTATCACATGCGAGGAACCAATCCAACATGCATGTTCAGAAGGGCGTGCACTCACTACTACATTTCGACCAAAAATCTGACGGCCGTATTGTCAAATTTTTGACACTTCCCTGTCGCATGTACGAAACTATGAATTTTTTTAAGCGTCGGTGGATTTTCGTCGGTTATCCGACATATTTATAATCCATCGGTTAAGCGACACCTAAGTTTACCATCGGTTAAATGTAAATCATCAGTTATCTGACATCTAATTCATAATAAACTTTAAACGTAAGCGTTGGTTAAGAGACAGAATGGCCATCGAAGAAAGCGACGGTATTGAAATGTAAGCGTCGGATAAGCGATGGTGATAAATATTAAGCGTCGGTTAAGCGACATGGAGAACCATCGGTTAAGCGACATGGAGAACCGTCGGTTAAGCGACGGTAGTGAATTTTTTTTTTTTAAAATACCTGCAAATTGGATCAGAAAATATTTGGATGTGAGCATTACAAGAGGAACTGTAAATTGAAAGCTACTTGTTGTAACCAACTTTTCACATGTAGATTCTACCATGATAAAGTCAGTGACCACTCAATGAATAGGTTTGTTATTCTCCATATAGCATTCAGATGTTCTAGTTTGTATTGAACCTTTGATGATTATTGCTTTCCTTTCCATCCTAGTTTCTAATATTTCATTAATTGCAGGAAAGAAACAAAAGAGATGATGTGCATGAAATGCTTGCAGATCCAGCCTGTTGCATCAAATTGTGTAACTCCTTCCTACAAAGGATTTTCTATAGCACAGTATTTCTGCAATATTTGCAAGTTTTTTTATGATGAAAGGTAATATATAGTTTATGGCTTGTTGAGTCCTTTTTTCTGTTACTGTCTCTAATTTTTATTTTTAGTACCTTGCACATGTTCACTGGCCCTTTCCAAACTTTGTTAATTGTTATCTCTATTAGAGTGTATGTAGTTCTATTGCTTTTGTAAATTTACTAAATTGGAAGGATTTGGTAATGGAGGTATATAGTATCTACACAAGCACTGGTCTAGAACAATTGTAGTTAAAAATTTAATACAACAAGCATAGTCAATAGTTTGCTGCTTCACTACCCATAGTTTGGATTGTATGTCATCCAGTAAAGCTTTTTAGAAAGGTTACATGTATGACTACTAAGCAAAAGTTTGCTTTCTGGTATGGAGAGCACATTCCCCAAGTCTCCTTGATCCAATTTGATGCCATCAAGATCATAATTTGCCTGCTACAAGTCGAAAATAATTCAAATATTTCATATTTAACATCTAATTACAATGGGAAATAAGAAAGAAACACTATAACTATACATCGAGCAAAAGACAGCATCACATGCAAGTGTCGTGAAGGTTGACTTCTTGTAATGAAATCTCCCCAGTCTTAATAGATATTGAAGGGTATACAAAGAATGCCAGGATTTGTAGAAAATAACCTTCGTATGTTCCAACCAATTGTTTTAGACCCTCAAATCTGCAAACAAAAATATCATTAACAAGCAATTAGAAAATTTGGCATCAACAATAAAAAATATTAACATAAGCACAAAAATTCCATGTTCATTTGTGACTCTGTTACAACTTGAATAATTGAATAAGGATCCTTTAATGTAATATTTATACATTCAATCAGTCAAACAATAAATTTTAAGATGTCAAGCTGTGCAGTAGAAAAGGTAAAGATGTTAGGATGTGCAGCAACAAAGACTATAGATAAGGCAATCCAAATGACAATAGTAACAAAACCAAACAAAGAAATGCATAATTCTGAAGACATCTGTTATGGACTGGTATCAGTCTCACTAGATCTGCAAATCATTACATATATATATAAAATATAAGATGATAGAATGCAATGCACCATATTTAATTTCTAAGGCCTAACTGATAATACATCCATTATATTGGTTATTGTGTTACCTCAAGTGAAGGGTTAAAGCATGCTCAACACCAGATCATTCTAGCAGATATCTGTGCCCATTGATCTACTACACTCATCCAATCAACCTCCAACATCCTCGTTTACTCGACCATCTGGACAGTTTCAGAGCATAGCATTTAGTCCATAAAACAATTTACAATTGTTGAAATTGCAGAGTTGCTGAAATTGCAATTTCTAGGCTGGATTTTGGTTGGATTTGGGGAAAAATAAGCCAAAAAAATGGGGTGATTTGATGCTCCATTATCCCATGGAATAAGGTATGATTGATATCATTAAATAAGTGAGGATTACAAAGTTATTTTCTCATTGGTTAACATCCAACTAAATATGATATCTAGAAGAATTGTTTGTTGCAGGTGGTAGCAGAGATTTCAATACAATGCATATGAATAAATTTGATAGCAGATGAAATAGATTGTCCCGGGACAATACTAGATATGAAACTACTAATGAAGGTGAAAAACATTGAATATACAAACTTTAGGTGTTGAAATTACAACAAAGAGACAAGTATACTGCAAGCAAAATGAACATATAACATCATGCCAATAACAATCATAGTGAGGCTTGCCCAAGTCTAATAATTAAACGATTCTAGTGGGAATAACTGCAGTGGGATCAAAAGGATAAGGCATGGATAATTTTAGATGCAAAACCAAAGTAACAAAAGAAACAGACCATAAGTGTGAAGCTTAAACATGGAAGCCACAATAAAGGATTTATGCAAGTGTATCAACTAATCTAAATAAAAAATATTTACTGATAAGAAAAATTGTTCTCTTATTATGAAATTTCAGTATTAGAAACAATTTATAAACAACTATAAAATCTTCCTCGAACACTATTGAATATTCAAATGAGGAAAATGATGAATTACATAGAAGGGAAGCACACTTGAATCAAATTTTATGTAAAATTTAAATTTGAATGAAGTCCTCTAAAAAAAATGACAAATGCATGAGGGATTTGAAAGGTCTAGGATTGGGGATAAATATGGCCTTCGGGCTCTTGGCCAGGTTGTTTAGAAACGAATTTCAAGTCTGATACTTCAATAACCCTTGTTGTTTGCACAGGGCAATTCAATAGGCTTTGACTGAATGTCAAGCACCATATCCCTGAGTGGACTGAATTTGTTGATATTTGACCTTACACGTTAGATACGCTCTTATAGGAGTTGCACTCGCATTACTTTGACCTATCTAGGGTTGAACTATCTTATCTTATCTACCTTTAGTGGAGACAACATTAGCTCATCAATTGCAAGATCTGGCTTTGCCCCAAGGAATATGGCAGCTGAAGAACACTGACAACAAAATGGCAGAAATCATGTGTTGAACAATATCATATGAAGACTATAATGGCTGCAATAGCTGCATTAGAAAAAGGGAATCCCATCATCCTTATTAGAGTGTATAGAATAGAAAATTGAACTTCTTTAAAAGGAAACTATAAACTGTTATTGTTGGGCCTGAAATATATCTTTGATTAGATTCCATGCTTACTACCTTTGAAAATTTCTAACAGTTTTCAATCAGTTGGTTGATATTATTGCTAATTGTTCCATGGAAACAAAAAATTAAGTTGGGAGGATGACATTAGAACTAGAACATCTCAGCAGTCACTGGCTGCAGGGCCAGTGCACCATGTAGTGTGCACATTGAAGAGGGTTCCTGTGCAGTGTGGACCAATCCCTTGTTGGAGAAGATAAAGAACAATATCCAAGTTTAGACATAAGAGTGGCTGATGGAGATTAGGAACTGACCAGCACAGGGCTCTGCCTCCTAGATCAGATAACTACCTTTTAAACTCTAGCTGGTCATCCATATTCTTTAGGTTCTCACATATAAGACTCTAAGAGTAGAAACAAATGATGATGGTCAGGGTGGCTAAGGTAATGGATAAAATCCATCCATCAAAGATTACCCTTTTACTCTGTACCAAGGATGATGGATAGGAACCCCCTCAACAGTGTTTATGTTTATTCTTCTTGTCTTTTGAGGCCCATGTTACTGGGTTTGATTTTTTTTATTTTGGGGTATTTACATATGGTTTCTTTTACTTCTGAAATGTTTTGTAAATTTATATCCTCAAGGAGTATACTGTATGACTGTCCAAGACTCCAAAATCCTCGGGCATGTAATCATGCCACTCGTTTTGTTGTTAAATGTATTTAATACTACTCATTTAATGAAATCCTTATTATCAACATTAACTTTATAGTTTGAATGGTTGCTTACCTATTGAGAGTGTATATCATCCTATGGATAATTACTATTAGACATGGAATTCACCATTGACCTATGAGTGAAACAAATTAGCCTCATAACTCATATTTCATTCGAAAATTGATTAGTTTTATCACATTTTAAGAGCATGTGTTATCCTCAAGATACCTGAAATTCAGTTTGAACTTTGAAATCATGTTGGAAGTAAATATGCTAAATGGGGGATATGATACATACTATTTTATGAGATTGTGACATTGAAGACTATAAATTTAAAATTGGAAAATGACTTGTCATTTGTTTGGGATGTTAATTATATGGATGTAAAATAAATATAGGAAGCAAATGACACAAAAAATGATCCTGTCATAATTTGCAAAAAATTTAAATCATAATCTGTACCAGCAATTAGGGTTGATAAGGTTTCCTTTGCAACATAGGAAGGTGCCAAGTTGACAGCATGGAGGATTACATTTCAAAACATACTCAAGGTATCGAATTGGACACTCTTGAAATATGATTATGATGAATCCTTGAGAACCACATAGAAAGGAAACATTTGTTTGATGTTTCCAAGACACTGAGATTCTGGTTGTCATATAGCAGAGTCAGTTGGCATTATTAGATTTTGTGACATAACTGTACCACAGAGGCTTATAAAACAACACACAATTGGTTTACTGGTCTTTGCTAATTTCAAGACTGATGTTGATTCTTCGGCACATGATTCTCCACTCTACAACCTTCCCATCCTGGTTGATGTTCAATATAAGAAATAAGTTAATACAGATTACACAAGGAGGAACTTTTCAGCTTCCCATAGGAACAGGCTATTTAGAATCATGGGTATATCGTGTGGTACAAAGTGTTATAAATGTGAATGAGGGAGTCACAGAAGAGCATGGAATGGCTGATCTCTTTCAACAACTGATTGATGTTAGTGGGGTTCATAATTGGGGTATTGTAGAACACAAATTTCTTCAAGATCTGGGTTTAAATTGGTCTGATCTCTATTCTGTTTTTTGTCGCATTTTGGAAGTGTGGCAGAATAGGGAAGCTTCCCAAGTGCATGAGATTATACTTGAAAGATATTGTTTTGTACTTGGCTGGATCACTCTATTAGATATTGATGTTAAGGAAGCTGGTGCTTTGCCATGGAGTCCTAAATTGGGCAGAGACAAGTTTCTTGAAATTGAATACTTCATAAGTTTTAGCAGAATTCTGCGCCATAATGTTCATTTTGGCCATACAAGGGAGCTATCACAGCTGGCAAATATCATTCTAGATATACTCTCAACATGACTTTTTTTATGTTAAAGAAAATGCGCAGGCCTGAGGGTTTGATTCCTAGCTTATCCTCATAACTTATCCTCATCTGGTTGAATTGTGTTTAATACAGTTTTATTCTTTTCCTTTTCTGGTAAGTGGTGCTTCATTGTAAATCTTCCACTAGAGGTAAGCTTCTTCTTAGCTGATAGGCAGGATGTTTTCTCCCCATTCTTGATGCCTTCCTTGTAGGACAAGTGAAGAGTGGCATTTAAGATCTCTAAATTTCTTTGTATCTGCAGGTCAACCTGGGAAGAACATTGATGTGTCTCCAAAACCATGGTCACTAAAGGAATAGTTGAGACAGAGTCACAATTAGATTGACTATAGGCAGTAGAGCCAACCCTACTGTAAAGGACTGCTGAGGTAGCCTTGACCTCAGGAAAGACTCTAACAGGGGAAGGGACGAGCTTTGTAATCCTGTGAGCCATCCTATATTAGGATGCTGTAACTACTACTAATAATTATTACTATATATCAATGATATAAATATTGGATAAAAACACATATTGCTCAAAAAGATCACAGTAAATTATTCTAGCATTTGGAGTTATGTGGTCCTTCAAGAATCGGGCTAGACCTTCTGCTCTATGTTTTGAGGTTCTAGGGTTCCACCTGATATATTATGATTCCCTCTTAGCTCAAGAATATGAAATCATTTGCAGCCATACTCTCACATCTCTGCTTGAAGTGTAATATTGAAATCTAGATTTTCAAGATCTATTCACAATTCCATAATAATCAAGCACCTAAATAACCACTACATAATAAAATAATTACTACATGGCACTTTTATTTTCATAATTTTAACTTCACAGTAAACTAGGCCTGGAAGCCCTAGAAAAAAATTAAAAGCAAAACATAAGAATTTAAGTGCATTTTGATTTACCTCAAAGAAATGAAAAGGCTACTGCCATCTGATTTCCTGTGGGAAGCCCTACGTGAAGTTTCTTCTTATTAATAAAACTATGTGGTTCAAAAAAAATTAAAAGACAACAATTCCAAATATTTTTAACGTAGTCAACTATAATCAACTAGCTCAAGAGCTAAATCGTACTTCTTTAGTATCCAGTTTCATTTTCTACAAAGGCTTAGAGAGGGAATTTTCATGTAACTATCTTTCAATTTCAAGTAATTTATAACACAATTTCAATTATAAAATATTTGTAAATGCATGTGACAAGAAAAAACAGAAATAAGGAAAAGAGGCAGGAAAAAAGTAGATTACTGAACTGAGATAGTGGACTAGATAACTGAAAAGAAGATAGAGACAAAATAAAAGAATTAGATCCCCAAGATTGGGCATAGTTTACCTCAACTAAGTATACAAGGTGAAGTTGGAGAAGCAAATTCGTCTATAATCGAGTAAAGACATTAATTGAAATGTATAGAAGCTTCCTAGCTAGGCCGTTTGATGTCATTCTCCTACGCTTCACCAGCTTAAATACACCTTTGAATGTTATGTTTGATACAAAATGGGAAAATTACAAATTTGTATGAGTTTTAGAACCTACTCAAGAAGTTTTACTACAACATAAGAGAATATTGAAATCACCAACCCTCAGTCAGCTCAGTATGTTATAAGACTGCAGTCTAAGAAATCCCAACAGTGATGACCATTGCATTGATCATCCTTAGCTAGCACGAACTGTTTGATATCTATGATTATGGGGAAAATTTGAGGGGAGATTCCAAATAGAGATCCCATTAGCTATGGGGCAAGTTCTCTAAAACAAAATTTTCATTGCCCCATGAAAGGACAGATGTTGATCTAAGCCCAAAGAATCTTGTAAGTTGTAACCCACCATGTGTGTAGATTGAAGACATTGCAACACATGAAGAGTTATTTTATCGCATAAATGTGTCATCTTTCTGATGTATTTCCAAAAGTCAGCCAGGTCTTCGCAGACAGCTGCCTGGAAGAAGGAACCTAAAATCGTCAGCATTCTTTACCAAATAAGATGGGAGATGGACCGCAGAAAATGTACGGGGTATAGAACCCATCTTTTTGAGTATTTCATGAAAGGAATACTCTTCTGGTAACATGTCATAGAGGTCTATTCCATAGCAAATAACATATTGAATTCTTGAAGAGTTCAAGTAATAAGAGAACTTCACACGATCTACATGGCTGTATGCTTTCATTTTAAATATAAATTCCCTTCTGTATCGAAAGCAGAAGCTGCAGTGCCAACCTGCATCTACAAATAGCTCATCTGTTCGACGGGAATGACCATAGTGTGTATAATATTGATATAGGTGGACTGATGCATGCCAACTTTTATAGTCAACAAGAAACTCAAAGGAGTATAAATAATTCTGCATTTGCAGATGCATGATTGCCGGTATACCATCACACCACCTAAGGAGGTTAATAGTGTGTCGACTTGGAATCTCATCCACATCAGACATTATAAGTAGGTCATCATCCCAGATACCTGCTTCTCTTATCAGGCGGTCCAATGCAGACCTGTGTTCTGTTTCTTGTACAAAGGGATTCTCTCCCAGTGAAAGGTGTCGGCCTGGAGACATTCCATATACCATCCTAGTGTCAGCAAATTCAAACCTTCCTCTGTTGTTAGCAAAATATAATGGCTTTGGCATGCCTGTAAAATTTGTGCTTGATTCCAGAATAATAAACTTTGTTATCAAAGGAAGCAACTCTTTCCATCTGATTTAAAGAAGGTCCAACTCATTGCTAAATAGCACAGCATCATAAACACGTCGAGGAATCTACCGAACTCGCCAGCCGTGAAGGTAACAAAGGTCCTCCATGGACATATTTTCAGCATAATAATGAGGGATATGATGAAAGGGCTTTGGTGGAGTGTCCCAAATGGGACGTAAAATATAAGATAACTTATGCCCATGCTAGTATATGCTTAGGATACAAATTGACACAACAATAAGATAAAAGATTGATCTCTTGAAGTATATTTTCCTTGAAGTACAACGCTGGCATGACTTGTGTATCATATTGAAGCTACCTCACCTCCTATCATTAACATCAGATTCAATAAGGCTTACAAATCCAAGATCACTGATTTGTTCAATGTTCAAAGAACTAAAAAATAAACACACCATATAACAACATATGCTGGTGTAAAAACTGTCAAGGAACTTAAGAAGATAGCCCGGTTTCTGTATTTTGTGCGTCATTGTGATTTTCATAAATGGTTGTCAAAAGATTTGAACCTGTGAACTTTAAAGGGTATCTCAGTGATAGAGCAGCCAGAGATAGAACCTGGGTTTGACTCCTAGCTTGTCCAATTTTCAACATGGTCTCAGAGCCAAGTGTTGATATTGATTGGTCGTGCCTAGGATGCTTGCCCCAAAGTGTCATCTGTGGGGGGGAGTTTAAGGTGGCAATCCACATCTTTTAGATATAACCAGTCAGCATACCCGTCATGAAAAGGGCATGTAGCTTGGTGGTTAAGCATCCTTCCGATTGGGGATGTGTTAGAATAATCAAACCCATAGTATTACCCACTTAGACATTAATTCATTTATTTTTGTCTTATTTGCCTAGTTCATGAGTCCCACCATGTGCAAGTAGCTAATTGCCTATCCATAGAGGTCAAACTTGCCATCTTTGACTCATGTAGCGCTTGGGAAAGCCTTAGGAATCAAATCTGCTTTATTCCTGGCCTCCTAGGCACCCTTCTGCTTTTTCTGCTTTATTGCCTGCTTTTTCAGTGTTTTAAGGCACATAGGAAAGCAAGACTAGGTGAGGTGAACTTGTTTTTTTGCCCCTTTCATCCTCCACTCTTTCATCCATGCAAAAGCATGTATGATCTTCCATTTCACCACTCATTAGCTTTCCCATGTGCCCTTTCCAATTCGTGAGCCTCATGACATATTTGGGATCAGCTTTTTACACCTATGGGGGATTTGCCTATTTTGGGTAAGCCTGCTTTATGCTAGTTTTGGATGCCTCCTTATGCATTCGACCTATTGATGTATTCTATATATTCAACAACCTATGTTATTACAGGGTTGGCTATTGTACACTGAGTAATATAATTTTGTGTTACAGCTCCATATTCAGTCTCCATTGTTGACAATTTTGCATGATCAATTGTAATTTGTTGTGAGTGAAATTAATCTATTGCTGGCCAGAATTTCTACATGGTATCAAAGCCATTGTAGGTTATTACTCTCCTTCAAAAATTGTTTTGCAAGTTCGACTTCAAGACTGGGAGCCTTCTACGGACAGCCGGGACAGATTTTCTAAAGCTATGGATTCACAGAAAACTATCTTGACTCCCTTCAACTATTTTGAATGGAAATCAGAGTTGGAGATCTTGTTGAGAGCGAAAGGCCTCTACAGGGTGACTATGTCAATAGAAGTAGAGCCCAATGCAGCTGTATAGAAGATCAAATGGCACAATCGGAGAGATGAGGCTTATGGCCTCCTATGTCTCAGTATTTCCCGAGACCCCCTTTTCCATCTCGATGGATTAAATTCACCGGATCAAGTATGGGAGAAGCTGTCTGAGATTTTTGGAAAGACAGATGAGATGAGGGGACATCAGATCGAAAATGAGCTGATTTCTCTGAGTCCCAACAGCTTTGAATCCCTGCAGCTATATTTCTCCAAGTTTAAAGCACTAGTTTTGCAGCTGAAGTAGTGTGGTATCGAAAAGAAAGATGATCAGCTCGTATTGGAAATCCTCTCGAAGCTAGGACCTGACTACTCAGTCTTTGTTTCAACCTTCTATGCCACAAAACTCACAGCTCGAACCTAGAAGATGCCTAGCCTTGTAGATTTCATGGAATCTCTCACATAAGAACAAGACAAGCTGGTGATGATGGGCACCATCAAACCTTCCAAAGTCCAAGCTCTGGTTGCTGGAGATTCGAGGGTGGATTCTAAAAGCAAAAAGAAAGCTAAAAAGCCACCTGAGCAAAGAAGAGACAAGAATCAGTCTCCGAAGGATCAACAAGGTCCCAAGAAAAATACCCAGAAGAAGAAAAACAAAGGTGATATGAACAAGTGCTCATACTGTTCGAAGGGAAATCACACTAAAAGCTCTTGTATGAAAAAGCAGATTGATATGCTGACCAATCTCCTGGAGAAGAATGGCATCTCCCTTCCAGAAGGATCAAAGAAGAGAGAAGGAGGATCAAGTTCCGATGACAGAGAGAGAGTTCATGCTCTAGTTGCTGGCACATCAAGCTCACCCAATTTTATCATAGATTCTGGAGCTTCAAGACACATGGTTTCGACTAATGAGGCCTTCTCCTCATTGGATATGTTGAAAGGACCATCTATTGTACTGGGAGATGACTCTCTCACTAAAAGTAAAGGCAAAGGAAGGATAGAACTTGATCATGCTAACTTCAACAATGTGCTGTATGTCCCTGGTCTCGCCTCCAACCTTCTATCAGTGTACCAGATGACCCACAATGGGTCTCCTAAGAAATTCATATTCTCACCAGATGAAGTTGAGATCACAGAAATCTCAAGTGGAAGAATCATTAAAAAAGGAGTAGCGAATCATGCCCAAAAGGTATACATGTTTTCACACTTCCTGCCTTACTCAAACCCCTCTTCTCTTCTTATCCATGCTAATGAAGCTAGCAAGCTGTGGCATGAAATATTTGGCCATTTAAATTACAAGTATTTGTCTGATCTTAGTGAGAAATAAATGGTCATAGGGTTGCCCAAGATAAAATTTTCCAAAGGAGTTTGCCAAGGCTGTATCCTAGGAAAACACCCAGAGCACAAATTTGAGAAAGCCAGCCATGAGAGAACCTCTGCACCCCTCGATCTGATTCACAGTGATGTTTCTGGCCCATTCCCTCATATGTCCATGAGTTAGGCCAAATATGCATTGACCTTTATTGATGATTTTTCTAGGTATTGTTGGGTTCACTTCATGAAACACAAGTCAGAAGTTTTTGGCCTATTCAAAGTCTTCAAGGCTTTGGTTGAAAACCAGTGTTGAAGAAAACTAAAGGTACTCAGGTCTGACAATGGTGGTGAGTATGTCAAGACTGAGTTTATTAACTATTTTGCAGATGCAGGTATTTAGATGCAGCATTCTATCCCCTACACACCACAGCAAAATGGTGTTGCTGAGAGGAAGAACAGATCACTGAAGGAGATGGCAACATGCATGATGGAGGACAAAAATTTGCCACCAAAGTATTGGGCTGAAG
Source organism: Pseudotsuga menziesii (assembly GCA_001517045.1). Classification (NCBI taxonomy): domain Eukaryota; kingdom Viridiplantae; phylum Streptophyta; class Pinopsida; order Pinales; family Pinaceae; genus Pseudotsuga; species Pseudotsuga menziesii. The sequence continues at coordinate 1,139,378 of LPNX010889236.1, read as the reverse complement.
CTATCAACTGTGCAGCCTATATTCAGAATAGGATCCTCACAAACAGTTGTATGGCATGACTCCTTTCGAAGCATGGAGTGGGCACAAGCCAGATGTGACCCATTTCAGGATTTTTGGCTCAAAGGCATGGGCTAGAATCCCGACAAAGAAAAGGAAGGCTTTGCAGCCCCAAAGCCAAGAGTGTCTTTTTGTGGGATACTCTGAAGATTCAAAAGGGTACAAGTTTATAAAATTGAGCACAAACAAAGCCTTCATTGAAAGGTGTGTTCAGTTTGAAGAAGAACCCCTTGCAGATGTGGAAATTGGTGAAGCCTCTTCACCACCTGAACCTCAAGAAGTAAGTAAAAAGTTTGTTGAACATGCTGATTCTGATTTGTCTGATGGATATGATTTTATTGCAGACCCAAACAGCCCCACAAGGCCTAAATGGGAATCCAAGACACTACATGCAGCAGGACAGTTAGTTGGGGATCCCAATAACCCAAGGAGGACTAGATCTCAATTTGAGAGTGGTCTATGCATGAAGGATCCTGAGTTTGCTGAAAGATGTTATTTGATGGTGGATTCTGATCCTCAAAAATATGAAGAAGCAGCAGGAGATCCAATATGGCAAGCTTCCATGAATGAGGAGTTCAACTCGCTACAGAAGAGCAACACATGGGAGCTAGTGGATCTTCCTCCAGGGAGAAAACTAGTACAGTGTAAGTGGTTCTATAAGACCAAATTTGCTGCTGATGGTTCACCACTGAAGTAAAAGGCTATATTGGTAGCTAAAGGCTACTCACAGGTTCATGGCATCGATTACAATGAGACTTTTTTCCCAGTGGCAAAGATGGATTCAATCAGGCTAGCTCTAGCCATTGCAGCATCAAGGCAATGGGAGGTACATCACATGAATGTAAAATGTGCCTTTCTGAATGGTGATCTCACTGAGGAGATATATATGCAGCAGCCCCAAGTTTTTTATACTGACCATTCTCTTGTGTGCAGGTTGAGAAAGTCATTGTATGGGCTAAAGCAAGCCCCTAGGGCTTGGTATGCCAAGATAGATAGCTTCTTGCTATCTCTGAATTTTGTTCGGTGCAAGTCAGATTCGAATGTCTATCTGAAGGTAATTAATGGTTCATTAATGATCATTGTGTTATATGTTGATGACCTCCTCATTACAGGAAGCTCACAGGCTGAGATTGCTTCCCTAAAAGGAGCTATGAACCAAGCCTTCTCCATGACAGATTTGGTGCTCTTAAGTCAATTTCTGGGGCTTGAGATTGCTCAAAACAAAGCTGGAATCAAGGTGCACCAGTCCAAATATGCCTTGGATTTGCTGATCAAATTCAGAATGCAAGATTGCAAAGCAAGCAAAACTCCTTTCCTTTCAGGAGTGAAGCTGGAGGAAGATGATTCTCCACCGATGGTAAACAACACTTTGTATAGACAGTTGATTGGATGTTTATTGTATTTGACACATACTCGACCTAATATTTGTTATGCAGTCAGTGTTTCTTCTAGATTCATGGATCATCCCCATGAGATCCATTGGAAAGCAGCCAAGAGGATCCTTAGCTTTCTTCAGGGAACAAGGACACATGGGATTTTCTATAAAGCCAATTCTGACCTTGAGTTAATTGGTTTTACTGACAGTGATTGGGCAGGTGATAGCACAGACAGGAAGTCCACTTCAGGTTATGTGTTCATGCTTGTAGAAGGGCCAATCAGCTGGTCAAGCAAGAAACAGAGTGCCATTGCACTCTCATCTACAGAAGCTGAGTACAGAGGAGTTGTCAATGCAGCAACTCAGTGTTTATGGTTGCAGGGTTTACTTGGAGAGTGTGGTTTTGAACCTGAGTACTCAACTACCATCTACTGTGATAACCAGAGTACCATTCAAATCTGCAAAGATCCAGTTCAGAAGCAGAGAACCAGACACATTGAGATTCACATGCACTACATCAGAGAGCTTGTGCATGATGGCACCATTCACCTACTCTTCTGTTCATCTTCAGAACAAGTAGCTGATATCTTCAACAAAGAATTTTGTGAGAATACCTTCAGCAATCTCAAATCACTGCTGGGGATTGCTGATCATGCTTTCAAAGCATGAGTAGAGACAAGATTCTACAATTTTGTTTTACAATCCATGTTTAAGGGAGGATTTTCCCAAGTTGGTTTTGCCTCTTTCCTTGGTTCATATGGACTTGCAGTATGTAAAAGGGTGACTAAGCCTTGTTTCTAGGCCCTATATTTTTTATTTATTACTCATAAAGTCAGGCTTAAGGGGGGGTGTTAGAATAATCAAACCCATAGTATTACCCACTTAGACATTAATTCATTTATTTTTGTCTTATTTGCCTAGTTCATGAGTCCCACCATGTGCAAGTAGCTAATTGCCTATCCATAGAGGTCAAACTTGCCATCTTTGACTCATGTAGCGCTTGGGAAAGCATTAGGAATCAAATCTGCTTTATTCCTGGCCTCCTAGGCACCCTTCTGCTTTTTCTGCTTTATTGCCTTCTTTTTCAGTGTTTTAAGGCACATAGGAAAGCAAGACTAGGTGAGGTGAACTTGTTTTTTTGCCCCTTTCATCCTATTGAGGCCTGGAAACTCGCAGGCGGCAACAGTAAGGGATTCTCCCCAATCAGCGTTCCCAACTAGCCCGCTGACTGTTTGGTATAGGGAATCCGTCCGGTTTGCGGTCCGGCTACCATAGGTCAAAGTAACAAACAAAAGTTTTACCGGTTGCGGCCCGACCCACCGAGATTTTGTATTTTGACTTAAAGGAATGATATGCACGTGCCTAATTAAATGCAGGCTGGTTTAAATGCAGGGGGCGGTCACAAAGTGATGCGCAGGTTCTTACCTCTCGTCTTATGCTCACAAGCAAACAAACCAGATACGAACAGAAATAACTAACTATCTAAACTATCCCTAGGGAGCGAGGCTATCATCTTAACTAAGCAATACAAAATCACATACGGTAAGACAAAAAAAACCACAGATAACTGATACTTTTCCCACAGCACGTGAAAACTACAAATATTCGAATAACCAGTTAGCCGATCATTCTATAACAACAATTATTACTCATAGTGCAAATGCATCCCAGAAAAGACTGCAGAATAATTAACAAGAACTTAGGTTCGAAACGTCAAATATCCTTACAGCGCATGAAATACAGCTGAACACGAAATAGTTCCTCTTACAAGTCAACCATTCAAAATTTTCTAAGGGAAAAAATCCCCTCCTTTCATTGAGCTTCCCATTATTTAAACTACCACTCCTCCTCCCTGGGTTCCCTCAACGCGTCTTGTCCATGCCCTTGACGATTCAGTTTCTTTCATGGTCGTTTCACCTTCTCCATCATTTCCACAGGTGTTTATTTTCTGACAGTAACTGCTAAAAAGAAAATGTCCCATCGGCGCCTTGGTCATTCGTTCACGTTGTCCTTTCCGACGCGATGCTCTGCTTTAGTGATTCATGAGATGATTTCTGCATACATACTTGGTGCATTATCCATTGAATTTAGACATTAGGCATCCATAATTTTAAAATTATAATGGTATATTCACAATGAGCTAGCCTAGTTCATCCGGGTGAGGAACTGCGGAGGCTCGGAACGGTAACGAAAAGGTAAATCGGCAGTCGGGCAGTTCTTAGATCGGATGAGACAAGGTTCTTACACCGGATGGGAGAAGGTTCCAAGAGCCGCAACGGCGGAGGAGTGCCAGAAGAGGGGAAGTGAAAACGTGGGTGCCATAGGAAATCGGGTGGTGGCGGGAAGTGGGTCGAAAGCTGGAAGGTTCTGTCACCCGCAACGGCAGACGGGACGCGAGTCGGTGGCGGGCGACGAGGTAAAGGAAAAGGTTCGGGTGACAGTCAGTAAGCGGATGTCGGGTGACAAGCGGATCGGAGGTCAACTCCTACCCTCTGGCCGCAACGGCGGTCGAACCAAAAACTATAGCCGGCGGTTTACACAGCGAATCGGGCGTCGGGTGAAACCTCAGTCGGTTGGAAGGTTTGGTCAGCGAGTCGCAACGGCGGGTAATGTGAGGCTCGGAAACTTCAGAAAGAGGCCCGATCAGCAGCGTGAAGGATCAAAATCAAAACAAAATCAACTTTCTCGCAAAGGACAATAACAACATTTGACAGGTAGTGAACAAAACAAACACAATTCAAAATGAAACAGGACACGGAGATTCAAGAAACGGGCATTCAACTTCAAACAAAAAAAAACAGATACGCTCGAGGGTGCCAAGCCTCTGACAATCAATCCAAGCAAAAAAATATGAGGAGGGGTCCCAGGGTTTAAGTGAAAAACTGGAGCCGAGGAAAAGGTTGCGGCAACAACAACTGGCGATTTCCTGGTGAACCTAGATCTCTGGGTGGTTCCTTCCTTGAAAAGCAGACTGTCCTACAACAAATGTATTCCTTGAATTCTTCCAGCTAGATAGATTTCTCAATAACAGAAACGTGTACCTTTATCGTTGATACCAGTCCTCTTTGGGTGATGAAAGTAAAGATTCTAGAGTCCGGATAACTCTACTGAGGCCAGAAAATGAGTTCATTATTAATTTTCCTTCAGGTAGCTGGTAACATGGGACACCACAGGATTGTAGCAGGTGATAAACAGAAATGTTCATTTGTTTCTCATTCCCATGCCATCTTAGCAACTTTTGTGCTTTTCGAATTTTATCCTCTTTTAATGAGAGTCTTCATGCATGCCTTTCTTACTGAATTTTAATTCAGGATCCTCTATCCCATAGTGCCCTTTTGTGTGAGTGATGTGCTTAAGGTTTCAACTCACGGACGGAGAGGATCATTGGCAAATTAGTACTTTATGGTCTGGATTTAGCTTTGGAGCATGATGTTTTTATAGGAATTTTGACTCTTATCTTCCTTTTGGCATTTATTATCCGGCATGGGAGCATTTAGATTTAACACCCTGTTCATCTTGCTATTCTCCATGGGTCCTCTGTCATCGCCCTTTAGATTTTAAGTGTAAAGTGCGCGGAGCCTCAGCATAGTATTCTAGACTTTTGAGTCTGATTGACCTTTCAGGAGCTTAAGTAGGACTTCAATGCACACAAATATTTCGAGAAGCTAGTTAGTGGAAGGAATTCACATGGAAAACCACAGTCTAACTATTCAACAAATGTTCACCATTTCCAGAAATGTGAGGTTTTCCACATAAACACTAGTTAACCACCTTTATTTAAAACAAATACTTTCTTACAACAAATGAAATCATAACTCAACAATAGTTTATTTATGTACAAGTCAGAAAACTCAAAAGCTGCTTAAGAAAAATAAGGTTTGAGAACCAGCCCATTAACTGGCAAGTTTTCCTCCCACCCCTGTAAATTTTGTAACATATAGGTAGCAGGGCCAATTTTAGCGGTGATTTGAAATGGACCCACCCATAACTGTTGGAACTTAGTGTGCTTCCCTTTCTCGTCATGGGGATGATCCCATTTGAGGACTAGGTCTCCTACTTCTAAGACTTTCTTCCCGGCTTTGTGCTTGTCAAACCATCTCTTCACTACCTCCTGCTGCTGTTGGAAATGTTTTCTAGCTTTGGATCTGACCTCCTCCGCCTTCAGAAGATTGTATATTCTGACTTGGAGAACTTCATCATCTGATCCCCTAGACTCCTAAGCTAGTATGGAAGACGGGAGCAGGATGTTGGGGGGAAGAATGGCTTCTTTTCCGTACACTAGGGTGAAGGGCGATACTCCCGTGGTAGACTTAGGGGTAACTCTATCCGCCCACAGGGCATTGGGTAAGGCTGAGTGCCAACTTCGCTGGTTCTCTATGACGGTCTTCTTAAGGATTCTGATGACGTTTTTATTTGAGGATTCAGCCAGGCCATTCCCTTGTGGATAATAGTTAGCAGAATAGTGTAACTTTATACCTTTCTCATGAGCAAAAATAGTAATCTTAATGGATGAAAATTACTTAGCATTATCAAAAACTAATGAGCTTGGAACCCCAAACCTGGTCATGATGTGGTCTTGTAGAAAATTGATGACTTCATCTTCATTTACTTTGCGCAAGGGGACCGCTTCAACCCATCGGGTGAAATAATCGGTTGCTATAAGAATATACTTGTGTAGCAGGGAGGAATTTGGCTTGATTTCTCCAATGACGTCTATTCCCCATTGCTCGAAAGGCTCTATAATCATTACAGGCTTTAGAGGTGCTGCTACTCTAGGTAGTCTTCCACCGCATCTTTGACAAGTATCACATTTTCTGACGTGCGCATGGGCATCTCTGAAAAGCGTTGGCCAATAGTAACCAGCCCTAAGGATTTTATGGGCTATAGTGTCTCCTGAATAATGTCCACCGGCCGGTCCATCATGTAATTCAGTCATTACTTTCTCAGCGTCTGCCTTCTCCAAACATCTTAAAAGGACCCCATCATAATTTTTTCTGAATAGTATGCCTTCTACGAGTTGGTAGGAAGCTGACTTTAGACGTAAAGCTCTTCTCTGTTTGGAACTCCAATGTTCAGGAAATACCCCATACTGTAGGTAATGTACAAGGTCTCTATACCAAGATTCGGGAGCTGTGAATAAAGGACAAACATCCATTACCTGCAATTCAGCTTCATTATTCCATGCTTGTTCTTCATTATTACTGCTTCCAGTCATCAGCCTGCATAGCCCCTGACCTTTCACTATAGTGGCTGGTTTGAATTCTAAATCGTATTCTTGAAGGGCTATTACCCAATTTCCTCTTCTTCCTCCTAATTCCTTTTGAATGAGAAGGGACCTTACGGCTGGGTAAGGGACTATTACCTTGGTTCGATTCTTTAGTATATAGGGTCTGAACTGCTTGACTGCTTCAAATACTACATATGCCTGTTTGTCAATGGCTGGGTAGTTTAACTCAGCCCCTTGTAGCCCAGTGCTCATAAAAGAGATTGGAAATTCGTCACCCCCCTCTTCCTTTTGCGTGAGTATAGCGGCTAGTGAATCATCGGACGCAAAAGTATACATAATGAAGTCTTTGTTAAAATATGGACTTTTAAGAGAGGGCGCATGTGCAACAACGGTCTTGATTTTGCTGAAATCATTCTTTTCAGTCTCAATCCATTTAAACTGTGCATTTTGCTTGACCATTTGTTGCAAGGGTTTGACAGTTTGGGTGAAATCAGGCACGAATCTCCTTACAAAGTTTATTGTTCCCATGAAGGATTGCATTCCCTTCTTATTATGAGGAATGGGAATTTGTTCAATAGCCTTAATCCTTTCTGGGTTTATAGATACACCTCTTTTTGAAACTATGTGTCCCAGTAACTTTCCTTCAGTGACCGCAAACACGCATTTTTTTGGATTGAGGGAGATGCCATACTTTCTGCAGCGTTCAAAGATTTGTTTTAAATGAAAAGTGTGCTCCCCTCTTTTCTTCGAAAATATAGTGATGTCATCAAGGTAGACCACTACACTTCACCCAATCAATCCGCGAAAAGCTATGTCCATAGCTCTCTGGAACGTTGCTCCGACATTAATCAGGCCAAAGGGCATTCTTCTATATGCGAACGTTCCCCATTTAGTTCTAAATGTCGTCTTCAATATATCTTCCTC
>LPNX010889236.1:1108183-1131241 GCA_001517045.1 Pseudotsuga menziesii | reverse complement strand
GATTATCTGCTGATCATCGTCAAATACTCGCAAGTTGGTGATCATGTCCGGCACGGAAGGCCTGAAAAGTAATTCAATAGAGCATTTATTATTAGTGGGAACCAGCCTGGCAGCTGATGTGGCTAAAAAATCAGTGGCTGCATTTTTTATCCTTGGGATTGAAATAATGTTAAATGCATGAAAACGTTTGAGTAATTCCCATACCTCGTTTTGATAGGCTTTCAAATGAGGGGAAACACAGTGTATTTGATTTTTTATTTGTTTCACGACTATTTCTGAGTCTCCGAAAACTTTTAAATTACAAACCTGTAGCTCAACGGCCTTCTTGAGTCCCTGCAGCAATGCTTCATACTCGGCTGTATTGTTAGTACATTCAAACTCTAACCTACAGGACAAGAAGTATTTATTTCTTTGTGGATCAATAAGGACGCAGCCGGCCCCTGATCTTTCTAACGTTTTTGAGCCGTCAAAATATAAAGTCCAACAAACATTGTCTAATGAAAAAGAATCTACTCCTAAAGCTAAATCTACTATTTTACAATCAAGCTCATCAGCCTGAGAAAAATGAAGGAGATCAGGCTAGGTGTTAGGTGTGCTGCTAGCCTCCTCCGCTTGATAATTCCCTGGTTCTAGTTCCAGAAAGTAATTTCCCAATATGGATTCAACTGGTACATTCTTTCCATCCAATTGAGTGACATTGTATTTCATATGAGGCTCTCTCAAAACCTTGATCTGATCAGGACTTCCTTTGTATGGCAACCAAAGATGAGACCAATCTGTGGAGAAATACCCATTTAATTTGGCTGACCAATCTCTACTCAGGACCAAGCCGTACGCATCTGGTATGTCAGCCACTACAATGTTGATGACCTGGCACACTCTATCATCGGACGCCAAGCGGATTAACACGTCTTCCATCTCGCCAACTACCTTGACGTCGGTTCTATCCAACTGCACCACTTTCCACGTGGTTGGCTTAGGATGCCCATTTATTTTCTTACAAACCGATATGGGCATGACATTGATCGACGCCCCTGAGTCCTCTAGAAAATTGTGCACGTTATGATTAAAAATTTCAAAAGTTAAAAGGAAAGGTGGGTGTTTGGTTTTGGACTTACCACCAATGCTGGCTTCTCCAATTTCTTCTTCTTGCCGCGGCTGATTGTCAGTGGGCAACTTTTCTCCCGATGTTTCCAGCGCTTTCAACAATCTTTCTTTCTGCTGAGGTATTTTGCACATTTCGAACAACAGTACTTTTTCCTTTATCTTCTTTAAATCTTCAACGACGTCATATTCGATTAGTTGTCTAGTGGACTGGGGTTTATTAGCGCTTACATTTTCTTCGCTTGGCTCAGGCGGTGCTCTAAATTGCTTCGGATCCTGGCTGGTAATGGTAAATTCCGGAATCTGATTAGCCACGGATTTGTCTTGAAATTTCTTTTTAATATTTCTTTGCAGCCTTCGAATCTTTGGGAGCAGAACACTATCATCACTAACTTCCCCTTTGCTCCTGGTGGTGACGTTAGCCTCCCTGACCTCTTTGCGTCCCTGATTGTTTTCTTCTTCCGCATCTAGTACAGAGACGGAGCTCCATAAAGCCATAGTCTCTTCTTCCTGTTCTTTTGTAGATGTTGCAGCAACTTTTTCTTTCCCTTCATCCTCATCTTCTTCCGTCAATCTTGAATCCAGCATCTGATTCATGACCAATGTCATCGAATTTATCCATTGCGGACAGTTCTTTTCAGAATGGGGCTGTTGATGAAAAGTACAGAAATTATCCATACCTATCTCTGTGAGGTTCATGGATGCAGTTTTCTGAGAGGGGGGAGGGGTCTGGTTGCTATCCTCCCTTTTCTTATAATATGGCCTGTAAAACTTTTTTGCTTCTTTTTCCTTCTCCAAATCTATGACCTTGTTAGATAGCTTATGTACCATTTTGGCCATACCTTCATAGTCTGGTGTTTTCTCTTCTTTGGGCTTAGTAAACAGCAACGTTCTCCTTTTCTCCCCTGACTGTTCAGGGTAATCTTCAATGCTCTCCCTTTCTTCTTCTTCATAAGTTTCCGTCAAAGTGGGTTTGGCCCTACCTTTTGCGAACATGGCCAGGTCAGGACCTAGAGCTGATGTATAATACTCGATTAGGACCTTTTCTGAAGGTTTATCTGCATCAGAGAAGTTTTTAAGATAGGCTGTAAACCTTTGTGTAAAACTGTGCACTTTTTCTTTCTTTTCTTTTTTTAAAGCACAAAGTCCTTTCATCAAGGCAGCATGCGTCTTTTGGACTGCATACTTACTTCTAAACATTCTTTCGAAGGTGTTCCAATCTGGAATGGAATTGGCAGGAAAACCAAAATACCAAGAGGCAGCGGCTCCTTTAAGGGTGTGTGGGAAGAGTCTACAAACCACATCTTCATGCTCCCCTGCCCGTAATCCTTCTATAGCCAAATAAAAACTCTGCAAGTGGTCGTCTACCAACATCTTCTCATTGGGATCAAACTTAGGCAATAACTTTTCGAAGGATTGAGCTAGGTCGTGCAAAGGCGCGGTCAGATTCAAAGGTGATCTGGCTTTCCATGCAGGTGGGGGGTTTGGAGGATTAGGTGGCTGGTTTGCGTTAGCTGCTGCCATTAGTCGAGGTGGAGAGTGCGGAGGTGAACCAACTGGGGTGTGAATAGGAGAACTGTAAGGAGTCTCAGGGCCTTCTTGATTCAAAGGTAGCTCTACTTCTTGTAAGGAAGTCTCTACCAGTTCTTGCCAGTCTCCAACCAACACCGAGTCTTCTCTTAGAGGACGGTATTTCCTCTTGTATTCTCTTCTAGGCAATTCAAGAATGACAGGAAATCCTCCAATCTTCTTTAAGTATGCCATGGTATGTCTTCTCAGATCGTTAACAATCTCGTTGCGGATAGGGTACAGATATTCTCTTTCTTCTTCTTCCGGAATTGAATTGCGTGGTATACTACTACCAGAACTGTAACCAGCGGAATATTCTCGGGAAAATGGGTTTCCTCGGCCAGCCATGCACTGGCGGCCCTCCTTCTAGCGCCAAAACTGTTGAGGCCTGGAAACTCGCAGGTGGCAACAGTAAGGGATTATCCCCAATCAGCGTTCCCAACTAGCCCGCTGACTGTTTGGTATAGGGAATCCGTCCGGTTTGCGGTCTGGCTACTGTAGGTCAAAGTAACAAACAAAGGTTTTACCGGTTGCGGCCCGGCCCACCGAGCTTTTGTATTTTGACTTAAAGGAATGATATGCACGTGCCTAATTAAATGCAGGCTGGTTTAAATGCAGGGGGCGGTCACAAAGTGATGCACAGGTTCTTACCTCTCGTCTTATGCTCACAAGCAAACAAACCAGATACGAACAGAAATAACTAACTATCTAAACTATCCCTAGGGAGCGAGGCTATCATCTTAACTGAGCAATACAAAATCACATACGGTAAGAAAAAAAAAAACCACAGATAACTGATACTTTTCCCACAGTATGTGAAAACTACAAATATTCGAATAACCAGTTAGCCGATCATTCTATAACAACAATTATTACTCATAGTGCAAATGCATCCCAGAAAAGACTGCAGAATAATTAACAAGAACTTAGGTTCGAAACGTCAAATATCCTTACAGCGCATGAAATACAGCTGAACACGAAATAGTTCTTCTTCAGCATTATTCATTGAATAGCATTGGTACATTTCACTTCTTTGCTTTTTCCAGCAGACAAATTGCAGTTCACTACGCAAAACAAAATAGTTCCTCTTACAAGTCAACCATTCAAAATTTTCTAAGGGAAAAAAGCCCCTCCTTTCATCGAGCTTCCCATTATTTAAACTACCACTCCTCCTCCCTGGGTTCCCTCAACGCGTCTTGTCCATGCCCTTGATGATTCATTTTCTTTCCTGGTCGTTTCACCTTCTCCATCATTTCCACAGGCGTTTATTTTCTGACAATAACCGCTAAAAAGAAAATGTCCCATCGGCGCCTTGGTCATTCGTTCACGTTGTCCTTTCCGGCACGATGCTCTGCTTCAGCGATTCATGAGATGATTTCTGCATACAAACTTGGTGCATTATCCATTGAATTTAGACATTAGGCATCCATAATTTTAAAATTATAATGATATATTCACAACGAGCTAGCCTAGTTCATCCGGGTGAGGAACTGCGGAGGCTCGAAACGGTAACGAAAAGGTAAATCGGCAGTCGGGCAGTTCTTAGATCGGATGAGACAAGGTTCTTACACCGTATGGGAGAAGGTTCCAAGAGCCGCAACGGCGGAGGAGTGCCAGAAGAGGGGAAGTGAAAACGTGGGCGCCATAGGAAATCGGGTGGTGGCGGGAAGTGGGTCGGAAGCTGGAAGTGGGTTGGGTGGAAGGTTTGGTCAGGGAGCCGCAATGGCAGGTAATATGAGGCTTGGAAACTTCATAAAGAGGCCCGATCAGCAGCGTGAAGGATCAAAATCAAAACAAAATCAAATTTCTCGCAAAGGCCAATAACAACATTCGACAGGTAGTGAACAAAACAAACACAATTCAAAATGAAACAGGACACGGAGATTCAAGAAACGGGCATTCAACTTCAAACAAAAACAAATGGATACGCTCGAGGGTGCCAAGCCTCTGACAATCAATCCAAGCAAACAAAGATGAGGAGGGGTCCCAGGGTTTAAGTGAAAAACTGGATCCGGGGAAAAGGTTGCGGCAGCAACACATCCTCCACTCTTTCCTCCATGCAAAAGCATGTATGAGCTGCCATTTCATCACTCATTAGCTTGCCCATGTGCCTTTGCCAATTCGTGAGCCTCATGACAGATTTGGGATCAGCTTTTTACACCTATGGGGGATTTGCCTATTTTGGGTAAGCCTGCTTTATGCTAGTTTTGGATGCCTCCTTATGCATTCGACCTATTGATGTATTCTATATATTCAGCAACCTATGTTATTACAGGGTTGGCTATTGTACACTGAGTTAATATAATTTTGTGTTACAGCTCCATATTTAGTCTCCATTGTTGACAATTTTGCATGATCAATTGTAATTTGTTGTGAGCGAAATTAATCTATTGCTGGTCAGAATTTCTACAGGATGGGCCCAGAGAAAAATTATTAGCATGTCTAGGTTTGGATCAGTTTTGTTTGGAGGCAACAGTCACCATTTACAGACTTCTTCTCTTGAGATCTCATATTCAGTGGTCTGCAATAGTTAAGGCTTGTTCAGTGTGACTGGTGGCAGCAGTCATTGTCCATGTACAAGCAGTCTCTGTTGGCATATTCTTACAATCAATGGCATTCCAGTCTCAAAGTAGTAAATGATAAATATTTGGGTCTATATTAGATGGAAAAAGTCATCATCATCTACAGGCTGCCATGGTTTATCATCATTGAAGTCCTAGAATTTTCTTAGCATAAAAGGCACACTCACCCTTTGATATAGTAACATGAATCTATAGAGGATTACACCGTGTGATGAAAGATAAAGATGCCAACACCTACAACTAGCTTAGGGCTTGAGGATCAGTGCTTGATGCAATATATAGACCTAGCATGGCAATGCTAGGATGACTGATGATGGTGAAAAATCTTTCTGTATCTAAGTGATGCTACATCTACATGAACTCATGATAAAGATAAGTGCTTGGTCTCTCTATTTATGCTTACCCTCGTGTGTTAAGGGTTTGATTATTATGGTCATTTCATGTGTACTTGTTCTTCTTGAATCTATAATAAGAAATGTTGGGTTTTTCCCTTCTGAAAGAAAGAGGGTTTTCCCAGAGTAAATCATGGTGTCTACTTTGCATGATTGGTGTGATGTGATTTGTTTACTTTCATGACTATTGTGATCTGATGTGTTTATTTTCTACTCTATGTTTGTTTACTATTACATCTGTTAATGTTATACTGCTCTGACATTTTCATATGTAATTATGCCTATATATATATATAATTTCAACAAAAATAAGTGACCTCTAAACAGTGGGAATGTCTAAAACACTCCTAGAGCCAAAATGTTACAAAAATATAGGAGATCTAAATGACAAATAAGAAAGAGAAGAACCATAGTTAACCAAACTCTATGAGGGGTGAGGCCCTAACTCCACATCAACATTGCAAGTGGAAATACAAGTAAAGGAAGAGGAGGGTAAAGAGGCCTCCATGTCCTAATCAAGGAATGTGAAGAGACTAATGCAAAGCCTGATGATGTCATCCAGATAATCCCTGGCTGTACAACCCTGGAAGGAGCTGTACAATGAAGTAGAAAGAATCTAGCAGGGGTTTTGATAATTTGTTCCTTCATCTCATATTCCGGTGGAGGTCTTATTTATGTCAGTGTGTAATACAGGCTTATTTTCTTATCCATTTCGTTAGTTTACAGACTAAAAACTCTAAACAACAAATCTCTTTGTTTGCATGGTATAAAATTTAAGGGGATGTTAATGGGGCATTGGTTCACTGATGAGGTTGACAGAGTAATGTGCCATCCTCCAGGACTCCCTTCTTGATGCGGACTGTCCCACCCAAACTGCATATCTTACGAAACGTTGAATAATTATCCCTCCCAACAGGAATATAAGCCTAAGGAAGTCTTTGTCATGCTTGGCAACCCTTGAATTGAGGTGTGTTTGTTGAAGAAACTTTAAATAGTGGAGAGCACAAACATACCCGGAAGGAGTGTGGAAGGAAGACATGAGAGAATCCATTGTAAATCTTGGTTTTGGCTCTCTTGGACTCCAACAACAAGGGAGGGGGCATAAGAGTAATGGAGTGGGCATCGTTGGCTTGCAAAAAAATGTGTTTCTCCTCTCCCCTATGCAGAATCTGTGTCTTGTGCTTCTGTCGAGTGCCATTCAGAATGCCAACGACCGATCTCCTCACTTCCTTCAGCTTAGCCGGCCGTATACGAAGAAAAAACTGAAGACTCTTCACCCCATTGGTGTTGTCAATTACAGGGCACTGATGATCCTCATTATTTTTCATTCTTTCTTCTACTAGAGAATTTTCTTCACTGGGATCTTTCGCATCATTTTGTTCACCACACTCTGCCTAATTTGATTGGTTTGAGTCTTTTTCATCTGCAGACTCTGTAGGATTTGCCTGTTTTATATCATTTTCTTCTGGGGCTTCGGCGGGGTTTGAAATTGGATTTTCGGACGATGGCAATGGCGGATGTTATTCTAATTTAGGCTGAGGATCTTCCATCGGAAGCAAGAGCTTTGAAGTCTGCGGGCATTTTCTGGTAGACAGAGCTGAAGGGGTCACTACTGTTTTGGCTCTTCATGGAGGATTTTGTCTAGCTGTGGGTGGAGGGCTATGAGACTCCATTCTTCTTTTCCCTTCTTCCTCACTGGTTCTCCTCTACTTTAACTACAATCTGCTTTGAAGTCTGGAATGGATGGAGTGAATTTATTTTGGTTTGTGATGGTTCAATTTTAATTATTTTGATTATATTAATTTTTTTCAAAATGTTAGTGATGTATGGTGGAATTATAATTTTAAGGGTTGGGGTTAAGTAATATTGTACATTGCAAAAAAAAATTGGTATGTAAGACTCAAAACCCTAACCATGAGAGTGACCATCCAAGTGATAACTGAAGAAATGGTTTTCAAAGTTGGAAGCACATGTCTCTAACATCTCTTGCGACATGCAATCCTTATGGAAGATCTACGGAGTGAACTTAAACCTTTCAAGGAGTTTGGTATGTCTAACTCAAACATTCACTCTAATGGGAAATATGGAAACAAAAAATAAGTTAGAGAAAAAAGAGACCAAGTTCCAGCATCACTTTTTCCCAATATTTGTTCAAATTGGAAATGAAAATATACATAAAACCCTATCAAGGCAAGTCTAGTGAGTTAAATTGAACCAATGGTTGCAACAATTAAAAGTCCACTCCAATGTTCATGATACTGGAGAAGAGGAAAATATATCATTTTCCATGTTAATGTTTAGATGGTCATGTTGAAACTTGTTGGGAAAACCACACATAAACAATTAAGAGAGAGGGTTATTCCCTAGTAACTAACTGGGAGGTGTTTAAAACCCCTCATTAAGTTCCATTTCTACCTTTTTGGGAGCAAAAATAACCAATAGTTATGTTGCCATTACTTTCAACAAAAATCAAGGGTAGAGTGTACAAGAGTATACCAAAGGCACCATCGCTTAAGCAACGCTTACACTAACGCACCATCGCTTATTCGACGGTTATGAGAATCGTCGTCGCTTAAGAGATGATTGTGGCCACATTTACAAAAAAAAAAAATTATCCTTGTGATTTTTGGTAAGTTTAAAAAGAGAAATCCACGCGCCGCCAGATTTTTTCGTCAAATTTTGGATCGAAATGTAGTAGTGACTCACATCTGACCTAGTAGGAACCAAATCCTACACCCTCGCTAGAATGGCCCCCAGTCCCAGACTGAGTTACCTGGAAACTGACCAGGTGCCTCCATTCCCAGAATGGCAGTTGCCCTTACATCTGTCCTACTTGAAAGAATGGCCAACACTCACATCTGAAATGGGAGGAACCTAATCCTTTAGCCATGAGAGAATGGTTCAGCCCTTATATCTGACCTACTCGTCAAAATGGCTCTCTCAGTCCTGGACTAAGTGTTCTCGGTAACTGACCAGGTGCCTCCATTCCTAGAACGGAAATCAACACTCATATCTGACATGGAAGGAGCCAATCCTCTCACCATGATAGAATGGCTCAGCCCTTACATCTTACCATGGAAGGAACCAATCCTCTAACCATGTTAGAATGGATATGGGACTCACCACTTTCCCTTGGAGGAAACCTGGATCTGGAGAACACCAAGATTCTCCCTGAAGTACTCGAACTTCACCCTAGCTAATGGATTTGTCAATACATCAGCTATCTATTCCTCCATCACAACATACTAGAGATTCACTGCCCCCCTCTGCACCATATCCCTGATATAGTGATACTTGATCTTGATATGCTTTGACTTTTCATGGAACACTGGATTCTCTGACATCTTCATGCAAATCTGGTTGTCTATACAAGTAGCATCCATCTGGAGATCAAATAAATCTGACAGTAAATTTCGTATCCATACTCCCTCACAACTAGTTGAACAAGCTGCGACATACTCTACTTCAGTTGTACTTAGTGCCACACAAGATTGCTTCCTGCTAAACCAAGAGATCAATCCTGATCCCATACTGAAGCAACACCCTGAAGTGCCCTTCCTATCGATGGCACTGCCTGCCCAATCTAAATCAACATAAATGTCTAGGTTAATCTTCTGATTCACATCGTACTTGAGCCCATAATCAATTGTACCCCTCAGGTACCTCAGAATATGCTTTGCAGCAATCAAGTGAACATTTCTCGGATCTGTCAAAAACTGGCTTCAGGTGTTCACAGCAAAGCAAATGTCTGGTCTCATGTTCATTAGATACATCAAGGACCCAATCATCCAATGACACATCATAGCATCAACTGTCTCTGATGAAGTATCACTCAACAGCTTCAGGTTCGATGCCATAGGTGTGGACATAGCCTTGCAGTCCATAATCCCAAACCTCTTCAGGATCTCTACTACATACTTCCCTTGTCCAAGGGAGATACCATCTGCATTCTGCCACACCTCCATTCCTAGAAAGTAATGCATCATACCCAAGTCCTTCATTTTGAACTCGGCAGCAAGCTTTCGCTTTGTATCAACAATCAACCCATCCAGAATTGTTACAAATAGATCATCTACATACAGTAGAAGCATCACTGGGTTGCCATCTTCAACCTTCTAGTAAAGTTTGGTATCTGCTTTACTCTTGGTAAAGCCCATACTAGATAGAAAGTTGTGAATTCTATTGTATTATGTCCTAGGTGCCTGTTTCAAACCATACAGGGCTTTCTTCAATCTGCACACATGAGACTCTCTGTCATGTGTCTCAAAATCGAGTGGCTGTTCGACATACACTTCTTCTTCTACTACACCATTCAAGAAAGCAGTCTTGACATCCATTTGGTATATCTTCCATTTCATACTGCAGCCAAAGCAAGTACTTACCTAATGGAAGTGTATCTGGCTACAGGAGCAAAGGTTTCTTCATAATCTATTCCTTCCTTCTGTGAGAAGCCATGAGCCACAAACCTTGCCGTATATTTCACTATGCTACCGTTCGCAACATGCTTGATCTTATAGATCCATTTGGAAGTTACAACTGACTTCCCTTCTAGTCTTGGGAAAACATCCCAAACATCGTTCTTCATGATTGATTAATATTCTTCGATCATCTCATCCTTACATTCTTTCCACTTTGCTTCCTCTTCATAACTAGAAGGTTCTTCTTTGATAAAGTCACATAGTAAAGCTACATATCCGGAGCAAGATTTGGTTCTCTTTCTTTCTCTGTGATTTTCTTCTGGAGCCCCATATCTTTCCACACCTTGGATAATTTCTCGAACCCAGGCAGATTTCCTCTTATGAGGATTCTTCTCCTGAGGTGGATCTATAGGTCTTTGTGGTTCTTCAAATTCTTGATCTTCTTCTTGAATTTCTTCATTCATGGTTGTATCATGAATTCTAGGAGCTTTGGATTCTTTAGGTTCTTCAGTAGGTCTCTTTTTGGATTTGTTGTAAGTTGTGTCTTCATCAAATGCTACATCCCTGCTGATGTCGATCTTCTTATATCCTGGGAAGTATATTCTGTAAGCCTTCGAGCTTTCAGAGTATCCCACAAATATACCCTTCTTCCCTAAAGGATCTAGTTTTGTTCTCTTCACTTTTGGTATGTGTATGAACACTGGACAATCGAATATTCTGAGATGGCTGACTTCTAGTCTCTTGCCAGAGAAGACTTCTTCAGGAGTCTTATTTTCGAGTACTCTGTGTGGAGTATAGTTTTGTACATACACTATTGTTTTGGCTACTTCTGCCCATAGATGCATAGGAAGATCCTGATCATGAAGCATTTATCTTGCAGCTTCAATGATAGTTCTATTATTCCTTTCTGCAACTCCATTCTGTTGTGGATTGTAAGGAGTGGAAAACTCCCTCGTAATCCCTGATTCTTTGCATAAGTATTTGAATTCATTTGATGTAAATTCTCCACCATTGTCTGATCGGAAGGTCTTGATCTTCTTTTTTGTGTGGTTCTCGATCAAGGATTTGAATTCCTTGAACCTGCTGAACACTTTATCTTTGTTCTTCATGAAGTAAATCCATGTCTTCCTAGAAAAATCATTAATAAAAGAAACATAGTATACATACCCGCTTAGTGAACTTGATGACATTGGACCGCATACATTAGAGTGGATGATTTCCAAGATTCCTTTTGCTTTGCTTTCACTACTTGGAAATGTCTTCTTTGTATTCTTCCCTTTCGCACATCCTTTGCACACCCCTTCATGTTTTGCTTGGATTTCTCACCTTCAGCAACTTTGCTTGCAAGTGGTAGTGCTCTGTAATGCACATGTGCAAGCCTTCTATGCCATAGTTCATTTGGCTCTACTGTGTCATGGACCATAGTTTGTTTTGAATGGCCCTTTATTTTGTATAAACCTCCTTCTTGTTCTCCAATCACTATTACATCATCAATAGTATTTCCTCTTGGCCACATAATGACTTGACCATATATGAATGCAACTCTCATGCCTTTTGCATCTAGTGCAGATATGGATAGAATATTCTTCTTTAATCTTGGTACAAATAGAACATCCTTCATTTCTATAGACTTTCCAGAGTCTAGCTTGTAGGAGGATTCACCACTGCCTTTTATTGGATATTGGTAGTCATCTCTTAGCTTCACCTTATGGGGTGAGTTATGTTCAGATAGTTTCTCAAAGGATTCCTTGAATCCTGTCATGTGCTTGGAAGCCCCACTGTCAATAAGCCAATATTTGCTCCCATCTGTGACAGTTCTCATGAGAGCGGAAATCAGAAAATATTCATCTTCACTTCAAGAATCTTCACTTTATTTCTTTACTCTCTTCCTTGTAGGATCATCATCCTCAGCAGTGTGAGCATGATGTTTTATTTTGGAGTTCTTCTTCTTCTTGGACCCATTCTTATTCATAGGACAATGTCTAGCAAAGTGCCCTATTTCATCACATGTATAACATCTGAGTTTAGATGAACCTTTCTGATGAGAA
Source organism: Pseudotsuga menziesii (assembly GCA_001517045.1). Taxonomy (NCBI): domain Eukaryota; kingdom Viridiplantae; phylum Streptophyta; class Pinopsida; order Pinales; family Pinaceae; genus Pseudotsuga; species Pseudotsuga menziesii. The sequence goes on along the minus strand of LPNX010889236.1, from coordinate 1,119,128 downwards.
TGCTTACCTTGGTGATGATGCTTTTCCCTTCTTCCTTTATTTGATTGTACTGTGAGAGCTTGATCTTCATTTCCCATATTTTCTTCTCAAGCTGCTATCCAAGCTTCTTCTTGAGAAAATTCTTCCCACAGTCTACTAAACTTGACCAACTTCTTCCTAGCACAAATTCCTTGGATGAAAGAATCCCATGACCTAGGAAGGCCATTCAATGTTGTCATCACAATATCTGCATTCTCCACTTCGTCATCTATAGATTCTAGTTGTTCTTTGATCTGGGAGACCCTTGTAAAGTATGACTAGATGGTCTCCTCATTCTAGATCTTGACATCCTTCAACTGGTTCCTTAGAGTCATCTTCTAATTGATGTTCTTTCCTTCAAATAGTTTGGTTAGGGAATCAAACATAGCTTTAGGTGTCTTGAGAGAGGACACCTGTGGGATAAGGTGATCCTTGATAGAATAAGCAATGATCCTCTTTTCCATAACCAACTTCTTCTTAAGTAAGGCCTTGGCCTCATCTCCCTCTGGAACTGGAACCTCCTCATGGATGTAGGAGTCTAATTCATTCTCTTCTAGGACCAGGGAGATCCTATACTTCCAGGCTCGGAAGTTATCGGTTCCCTCAAGAGTTTCATCAAGCTTGGTATGATGAGACATCTTAAATTTAGAACCTCAAATGGAAATACAAAATATTGAGATCTTACCAGGTCAAGATGTCGGATCTGAGACTTGAGCTGAAATCCTGCAGAGCTAGTTCAGGAGCAAATTAAAGTTTTTCTTTTCTGAAGTTCTGTCCACCCAAATGCCTTGAAATTTGTCCCTAACTTCAATTTTGGGGAGGAGATCAATCCAAGATGTGGCTCACTAAAAAATTCCTCTTCTATGAAAAGCCCTAATTTTCGGCAGTAGTGACAGGTCCAAAACTAAAAAAACCTTAGAATTGGATTCTGCTTCAAGAGAAAGATGCACCCTAAGGAGGAGAGTTATTCCACCTTACTTTTTCTGAAAATATATGGAGGAGGATCCAAAAACTAGGAAGCCTTGGTTCCCGTAGCTGCACAGTGTCTTCTTCTCAGGTTAGATCTGATACCATGTTATTTTTTCAACATTTGGCTAGCATATCATTAGGATCTTTAACTGAGAGAAGAACAAGCAAACACAAGAGATGATGAACACAGTGTTTTTCCTCGGGGAAACCAAAAATGGAGAAAACCCCGCAACTTTCTCTAATATAGAATCAGCACCAAAGTGAAACCCAAAAATAGTAAGAAAATATCTTGACAGTAGCAAGCCCTTTCCTCTAGCCCCAATGTCTTTCTCTTCCTCAACTATGCACTACACTTGAGTGTGTATGAGTTGTGTGATAAGTAGAGAGTCCAGCTCTCTATTTATACTAATATCGACGTGACTAAAACCCTACCAGGGCCGACCTCTACTAGGAGATTCTAATAACCCTAGTGCCCTGGAACTGCGAGGACTTTAACCCTAAGATAATCGGAGGGTTACCCACTATGACTTGACATGACTTGTTTACATTATTGATTCTCCTGATCGGAACATTGGGGCATGCCAACATGACTCAATTACATTATAGATACATCCTGGAATAAACATTGGGTTACAATACATAAGATACATAGATGAATATATTCTGAAGTTACAAATACATCAACACCTTCCTGATTGCTCAAAGAAGAGGGAAGGAGGATCAAATTCAGAGGATAGAGAGAGATTACATGCATTGGTTGCTGGCACATCAAGCTCACCTAGCTTCATCATAGACATTGGAGCTTCAATACATATGGTTTCAACCAAGGAGGCATTCTCATCTCTTGACATGTCGAAAGTTCCACCAATAGTGCTGGGAGATGACTCTGTCATTGACAGTTTGGGAGAAGGAAGGATTGATCTTGACCATGGTAAGTTCAGTAATGTATTGTATGTTCTAGGTCTTGCCTTTAACCTCTTTTCAGTGTATCAGATGACCCACCAAGGATCTCCAAATAAGGTCATATTCTCCCTTGATGATGTTGAGATCACAGAGATCTCGAATGGTAAATTCATTGGAAAAGGACTTGTAGATCACACTTCGAAGGTATACACGTTTTCACATTTTTTGCCCTACTCAAACCCATCTGCTCTTCTGATTCATGCTAATGAGGCAAGCAAGCTTTGGCATGAAATATTTGGCCATCTTAACTACAAGTATCTTTCTGATCTAAGTGAAAAATAAATGGTCATAGGGTTACCAAAGATTAAATTTTCCAAGGGAGCCTGTCAAGGTTGTATCCTAGGAAAACAACCAGAGCATAAATTTGAGAGAGCTAGTCATGTGAGAACCTTTGCACCTCTTGAGTTGATCCACAGTGATGTTGCTGGTCCATTTCCTCATATGTCCATGATTCAAGCCAAATATGCATTAACCTTCATATATGACTTTTCCAGGTATTGTTGGGTTTACTTCCTAAAGCATAAGTCTGAAGTTTTTGGCCTCTTCAAAGTCTTTAAGGCTTTGGTTGAAAACCAGTCTGGGAGGAGACTCAAGATCCTTAGATATGAAAATGGTGGTGAGTATGTCAATTATGAGTTCATTCAATATTGTGAAGATGCAAGTATTCAGATGCAACATTCAATCCCTTACACACCACAACAAAATGGTGTTGCTGAGAGAAAGAACAAATCACTGAAGGAGATGGCAACATGTATGATGGAGGCTAAGAATTTTCCACCAAAGTTTTGGGATGAGGATATAAAATGTGCATCCTATATTCAGAATAGGGTGCCTCATAAATATCTTGATGGTATGACTCATTTCGAATCTTGGAGTGGGCACAAGCCAGATGTGACCCATTTCAAGATTTTTGGCTCAAGTGCTTGGGCTAGAATTCCAACAGAAAAGAGGAAGGCTTTGCAGCCCCAAAGCCAAGAGTGCCTATTTGTTGGGTACTCTATAGATTCAAAAGGGTACAAGATGATTAATTTGAGCACAAATAAATCCTTCATTGAAAGGAGTGTTCAATTCCAAGAAGAACCTTTAGCAGCAGTTGAAGTTGGAGAGTCTTCTTCACCACTAGAAGCATTGAATGTAAGTGAAGAGACAAATGAGTTTTCTTATTCTGATATGTCTGATAATGATGATTTAATTGCATATCCTGACATTCCTACAAGACCAAAATGGGCAGAAAATATGATTCATGTAGCTGGGGAACTAGCTTGAAATCCTAGTGATCCTAAGAGGGCTAGATCTCAGTTTGAGAGTGCCCTGTGTATGAAAGACCCTTTGTTTGCAGAGAAATGCTATCTGATGGTTGAATCAGACCCATAGACATATGAATATGCAGCACATGATCCAATATGTAAAACATCCATGGAATAATAATTCAGCTCACTCTAGAAACAACACTTGGGAACTAGTTGATCTTCCCCCAAGGAGGAAGCTAGTTCAATGTAAGTGGGTTTTCAAAACTAATTTTGCTGCTGATGGTTCACCTATGAAATATAAGGCAAGATTGGTAGCCAAGGGATACTCACAAGTACATGGTATTGACTATAATGAGACCTTTGCACCAGTGGAAAAGATGGACTCCATCAGGCTAGCCTTAGCCATTGCAGCTTCGAAGTGGTGGGAGGTAAATCACATGGATATAAAGTGTGCTTTCCTGAATGGAGATCTTACTGAAGAGATTTACATGCAGCAGCCTCAAGGGTTTGTTACTAATCCATATTTTGTGTGTAGGCTAAAGAAATCATTGTATGGGCTTAAGCAAGCCCCCAAGGCTTGGTATGCCAAGATTGATGGCTTTCTGTTGTCATTGAGTTTTGTTCGATGCAAGTCTGATCCTAATGTTTATTTGAATCTGATTCATGGTTCTTTGATGATTATTGTCTTGAATGTGGATGAACTTCTGATTACAGGAAGTTCAAAGAAAGAAATTTCCTCCTTGAAGGATGTAATGAACCATGCATTTTCTATGACTGATTTGGGGTTGTTGAGCCAATTTTTGGGTCTCGAAATTGCTCAATCCCAACATGGAATAAAATTACATCATTCCAAGTATGCTTTGGATTTTCTCAACAAGTTCAACATGAAATATTGCAAGCCAAGCAAGACTCCCTTCCTTTCAGGAGTTAAGCTTGAAGAAGCAGGTTCTTCTCCTATCGTAAATAATACACTCTATAGGCAACTGATTGGGTGTTTGTTGTACCTTACACACACTCGACCTGATATTTCTTATGCAGTAAATGTGGCTTCAAGATACATGGATCGGCCTCATGAGATCCATTGGAGAGCAACCAAAAGTGTAACACCCCGGTTTTGACCCCATTTGCATGATGTATATAATGTAATTAATCATGGTGAGGAGCTAAAGGCAAAAACCCCACCATCGATTCAATTGCGTATGTTTCGGAAATGGGGATAGTTGCCGATGGTATATCATGCTATCCAACACATTATAATTTGACATCATGTAAATACGCACATCAATTAAAATAAACCACAACCAGCAATGACAGTGCAACGTGAAAGATAAAAAGGGAATGATTCGAAAGGATAAGGGTGGGGGATGTCAAAACTTGGTCTATGGGGGGGAAACCCATGTGTTACCCTTGTTTGATTCACCATCTTCCTTGTCTCACCCAACCTCTTCAATGTTCTATTTTGTTAGTTGGGGCAGTTAATACTGGGTGGTGGTGGGTGTGGCAGGACTATCCATCCTTTCCCACATTCCCACTCCACCAGTGGATCCCTCCCTCTTGACGTCACTGGGGGCAGAGAGGCGACCTTCCATTCACTTCTCACTCTCCGCGAGGCCATTCTAGCTGTGTCTATTTTTCCTCACGCATAGGTATTCCTCTATTTTGGACTCACACAGTGAGCTGGGAGCTGTGCATTTTCATCTGCGATTCACTGTGAAGGGCCATTCTCGTTTTCGGCTGTCTCATAGACTGGTATGGTTGTGTAATTTTCTCGTCATTTTAATGTTGAAATTGGAACCGTTGTTCTTCCCATGATTCATGGTTGCCACCATTCTCCTCAAGCTTTGTTGTGTGGCAGTGGTCTCCCTCACGTCGTGATTGTGGTGGTCTTCTTTACATTTGGGGTCATTTCCCATGTTGTGAGCCGTGCTCACTAATTTTGTTTTGGGACTGTTGTCTTCCCTGCATTTTGTTGGCTGTGGTACCCAATTACGTTTTGGCCACTATGGATTCCTAGTGAGTCGTTTTCTGCCATCAACGATGTCTCTGTTTTGTGGACTGTGTGACGTTGCCATCACTCATTTTGAGTTTGGGCTGTTGATATACCCTGGTTTTGGGTTGCTGTTGAGTTGTTTTGGCCATGCTAGGGCCAAGAAAAACTCTGAGTTGTCTTATGGATTGAGCTGTGTTTCACCTATTGATTGGGATCGTCACAGGGCTATGAAGGGATTGTGTTGCTGTGGTATGCAGTGGTTGGTATTCAGACTGTTGTGAGTGGAATGTGGAGTCTGGGTATGCTTGAGAAGGCTGGTATTGTGGCCACCAGCTTAGCATTATCCTTTCCTATCTCCTTGATGACCTGGTGAATCCCAACTGTGTTGGCTTGGCTATGCTTTGTGTATCTTTGGCTATGTGTAAACCTGCATTGACCCTTATTCTTTGAGGAATCATGCCCAGCTTGGGGGTGGTAGTGATGCTGAGAGATTGATGAGCACGGTGGCCTATGGTTGGGTGGAATGTTGCAGCGACGTAGCTCGTTGCGGGAGAATTCTTCATCAAAAGATAAGTACTGCTGATTATTTCATCTCTGCAATTTAACCTACTGTTTCATGAGAAATGATGAATATGGTGAATGCTGGTTTATGTTTGTGTTTGCTTCTGCTGAATGTTGAATAACTGTGCATCATTGTATGTTTCATGCATCTTAGTATGCATTTGTATGTAGATGAATTATGAATCCTTGTATGATGGGTTATGCATCTGGTTATGTATCCTTGTATGCATTATAATAAGTCTTTAATTTCAGCATTGACGTATGTCCATGTTCTTGCGGCTGTTTGCCCAGATGCATTGGTGTTAGTCGCGTCCTCTTCACCGGTCGGAGGGTCAGGGACGTGACAACATTGTATCAGAGCTCATGTTGCAGCATTGGCTTGAATGGGCCACCAGGGTGTAGTGACAGAGGTAGAATTACCTTCTATGCCCAGCAGAGATCAGAAATGGATGACAGAAAGCTTCCATGAAAATTTTTCTAAGTGTTGAACAGTCAGTTCATCGGAACACTTAGTGGAATGGACTTCCGATGTAGTGGAAGAGTTAGAAGGAAGCGTGTCCAACGGGGGACAGTTGGAGGGAAAATTACAAAAATTGTCTAAGTGTTCGATGTTCGTTGGAAAGATTTAGCTGTTCAAGCATTTGCCATTGTGGATGGCTAAAGGACTACGCGTTCGATGGGTAAGTTCTCTAACCGCCGATGGCATGAAGAAGTTTGAAATTTTTCTCTAAGTATAAAAATCGTCGGCAATCAGAAGAAGATAGTGGTTTGATGTTTCGTCGTTGCAGAAGCCAAAAGCACTAGACTTTCGATGAGAAAAGACTGCTGATGCCGGTCAAAGAATTAGTTCATCGATCAGAAGTAGATAGTGTTTGATGTTCCGCTGTTGCGGCTACGAAAGGAACAATTTGGCCGACAGAAAGAAGGAAATGGAGCCGATCAAGTGGCGGCAGAAAGTACATCGAAAGGCGTTAGTTGTTTGAGCAGCCGATACGTCGGCTCTATTAGTGGAAAGGACTTCCGATGCCATCAGCTGAAGAAAGTAGAAAGACGAAAATTTGGAAAAGTTGAAAAATTCATTTAAGTATGGGAGTCGTCAGAAAAGGTTAGCTGATTGAGGAGCCGATGCAGTGGAAAGCATTGAAGAAAAATAGAAGATAAGTTTTTCGATGCAGCGGCAGAAGAAAAGAGAAATTTTCGAAGGAATTAGTTGAAGACGGAGCCGCAGTTTCAGAAGAGATCTGCTGAAGATCGCCTAAATGTCAAAGAAGGTTAGATGATCGACTAGCCAATGCGACGGTAGAAGAAAGAAGAAAAATTTCCAATGAAGAAAGATTTCCGAAAAAGAAGAAAATTTTTCTAAGTATAGAAAACGTCGGAAAATCTTAAAAGATTGGACCGCCGACACGTCGGAAAACTTTAGAGCATCGTTCTGCCGATACGTCGGAAGCCAGAGGAAGATCGGCTCAAAACGTCAGAAAAATTTAGTTCATTAGACAGTCGATGAGCGACGTCGGATGAATAAGTGGATTGAACGTCCGCCATTGCGGCTGCCTAGATGACTACGGATCTGATACATCGAAAGAAAATAGAATATCGGATCACCGATGCGTAGTGCTTAGTGGATCCGACAGCCGATGAGTAGCAGAGGAAATTAGCTGTTTGGACTTCCGAAACGTTGGACTGATAGTCAGAATGAGAGCCGATTCTACACGAGGAAAATTTGAGTTTTTCAAAGGGGATTTTCCAGTAGATTTCGACTGTTTTTTCCACAGGATTTTTCAGCAGTTTTTCAGTGGGGTTTACAGGTGGCTGAAGTTGGCACCCAGTCCAAAATGCAGTTGTATGGTGAGATTTGGTGAAAATATTCATTCTTAGAAGTGGTGTGGTTTTCACACCCAAGGTCAGAATGAAGCGTGTGGATAGGCGTTGGAAAGATTATCCAGTAAGGAACAAGGAAAAGTAACCATAATCTAAGCATGGAGCAGCAAAGTGCTAATGACGGTCGATGCTATAAAATGGACAAATATGGAAAGTTGCATGCCCAAAGGTAGAAAGGACTATGAAGGCTAACCAGCTATTGTGTGGAAAGGGAGTTCCATGCGAGGATGTGGGACTTGAAAAGGGAAGTTTCCTTAAAACCCTATCTTGCTGATTATAACTACATTTTATAAGTTTTATGCATGAAATGCATGAGGATATGTTTTGCATACATAGGATATTGAGGATTATACATTATAATGAGCCACTAATGATAACTATTGCATTGGTGTTGGCATTAGTGGAAAAACCAACGACAACATGGACATGGCTGAATATGTTGCTGATGCTGACAAATGTGACCAACAACCCTATGAAGAAAGGGATGAGGCAACAAGTCCATAATCAAAGTTGGTGAGCAAACTCTGCAATCTCCTGCAAAGGACCAACCAAATTGGTCATGTCAAGGGTGTAAGTACGACCCATGAAGGTAAGAGTTGATTATGACAATTCCATGGAATGGTAAAGGTAAGAGACCTCATACCATGTGGATATTTGAATATAGAAAGATGTCATGCCTGTATATATTGATTGAGCTTAGTAGCCCAAGGAAAGTAAGTACTGATGATCTTGATTGTAGTAATGCATCCTATATGAAGTAGTCATGGTTAGGCCATGTATGATATGTTGAATGCATAGTATTCTTGAATCAATGCAAGGTAACATTGAATGGATGCATATGAAGGGTGTGAGTGACTGATTGCATACGTATAGGTGCAAATGTTGTGATGCATTGCATGAATGCATTGAGATGAGTGCATGTGATATTATGAATAACTAATGGCTGAAATGATGAATTGATGACAATTCAGGAACCATTTCAAAGGCTGTTATGAATGTAGGATTGTAAGTGCATAAAGAGGATAGTCATGATCGATTGTCTGCCAGAAATGCTCTATGGAAGAGCAAGGTGGTACAAATGATACGCTTGTGAAGTAAGGAGTATCTAAAAATTTCATTTAATTGCATGAATGATGTGACTATGCCTTGCAAATGTTAGTATTGAAGTGAGTTTTGGTAATATTGATGTGATTAATAGCTGGAAGTATTTGAATTTTATAAATTCTGAAAATGCTTCAATGATGGTTGTAGGAATGAGAATTTTATATGCATCCAGACTTACCAAGTGTTTGGTTGATTGAAGCTCATGTTTCAGGTAGATTATTTCAAGCATGGAAGTGAGAGGTAAGACCCTGACCAATGGAAAAATCTACCATGTGAAAGAGCCAAGCCTTATGAGAAGAGTCTCATGGTTGTAAAAATAGTTGGTAGGCATAATAGGTTGTTAAATTTGAATTGTGAATTTTGGATTTAAGAAATTGCTGACAACTATTAGTCACTATTGGCTTGCATAAGATTGTGTTGGATGATTGAAGCTTAGGTTTCAGGTAGATTATTTCGAGCATGGCAGTGAGAGGTAAGACCCTAACCAATGCCAGAATCTACCATGTAAAAGAGCCAAAATGGCTGTAAAGCTAGTTGGTATGCATAATGGGTTGTTAAATTTGAATTGTGAATTTCGTATTTAAGAAATTGCTGATGACTATTAGTCACTATTGGTTTGCATAAGATTGTGTCAGGAGGACGCATTGTAAGTGGGTATTCGTATTATGTTAGAAGCAAACTAATTTCTGTAGTAGACATAATTGCAATTTCCTGTTGAATTTGATCACCAATGTCATTGCTTGGTTATGGAACAATCAATTTGGATTGTATTATCAAATAATGATTGACTATTTCTCTATTTGATGAATGTGCCAAGGGTGCACATTGCAGGAAGATCATGTGTGATGGCCTGCAAGAGCCAAACTTCATGGGAAGGTTTTCCCTTGGAAATGGGTTTCAGGTGAAATGCCATTGGACATTTTGGAAATGTATCATATGCACTACATGTTTGGTAGCAACATGAGTGAGATGGTATAAATTATGTCAGTAAGACATGTGTGATAATGAAATGTGAAAAGGAGTTAGGATGGAAAACCGAGGGACTGTTAACTCAAAGAAGGAACCCCCATTCCTCCTTAACAAAGGCATACTACGTCGGCAAATGGATAAGTGTTCTGTGACCCTTGCTAAGAACATGCATGTTTGATTGTTGAATTCAATATGCAAGGCATGTTTTGATTTAATATCCATGATGACCGATTGCTTGAGTATGAATAGGGCCTACATGGCACACACTAGAAAAGAGTGCATGCTTTCCCGATGTCGGATCATGAAAGGGTTTTCAATATTGATTACACCCTAGGGAGTGGACACACTCCTGGTGTCTCAATACTTGATAGTGAATGATATGAAATATGGTTAGAGGTTTTAGAGTAATAATGCTGATGAGTTTGCTTATATTGCTTGTCCTGACAGGCTAAATAGATGCAGTTGGGTGTTGCACCCTAAAGGTAAAAGGTAAAAGGTTGTTGTGAGGGGTTGTGGAGTAAGGGATTATTGTTGATATAAGTGTATGTTGGGCTGTTATATGCCTAAGGATCCATAGTAGATCCTAGACCTGGAAATGGTCATGGTAAAGTTCCAAGCCCAGTTGACATGAGGATGTACTAGCTGGACATTAATTATTTGATGTTGTGGAGCGGCCTGCATGCTGACCTAACATCCAAGTCCATAGGCGATCCCAAGGCTTGCAAAGCGAAGCAAGATCCCATGGACGAATAAGGAAACAGACAATATAGATAAGTATTGGATTATTTTGCTTCTGAATATACATGTGTATATGATTTGGTTATGATGTTTTAAGCTCTTGTTTTAGAGATAAAGCTCATGAGAATAAACTAAACATGTGAATCTATTCAATGTTTGGATATAGGTATCGCTGGAAGCGAGGACTATGAGAGCATCCTAGGGGTGCATGTGGACATGTGACTGTCCTGGAAAGCTCAGAATGAGCAGCAATGAAAAAGTTGGTAGTGAGACCGTGAGGTTCCTAGCAGCCGAGACAAACCATGTGGAGAGACTCCATGGTTTAGAGGTCTGAAATGGACCAGAGACACTAAGTGTCATGACCAAGAGGGATTGGTCTAGCATTCATGGTGAAGTGAAAGAGGCTAAGAGCATGAAAAAGCCACCACAGTGGTGTGAGTTCCAGGACGGAACAAAACAAAGAGGAAAAAAAAAACTCTTGCTGCTCTCTCTTGCCTTTTGA
>LPNX010889236.1:1081352-1107802 GCA_001517045.1 Pseudotsuga menziesii | reverse complement strand
AATGGACATGAATGAGCTCGTGTGCCTGTTGGGAAGGCATGAAAAATATGAAAGTATCCTTGATGAGGCTTGGACTGTCATGCCGATTGGGTAATTAACTAACTAATTTTAATGTTTATATTATGCTTGGTCTGACAGAATTTCAATGGTGCATTTCATAGGTGAGAAAAGTGAAACCCGGTGGTGCACATTGATCATGGCAGTAGATAAAAAGTTGGTGGACTTAGCTGGAAGTCTCCTTCAAATGATTTCCAAGACCCAAGAAAATCTTGGGGAGATGCCCAAGATATAGAAAAGGCAGAATGAAATGAACCACCAGATTTTGCAAGACTCTATTGGTTTTCAAAGGGAGGTGAAAATACTTCGGGGAGCAATCAGCAAAAGAAAGGAAGGTGGATCAGCGATGGGACATTTTTCCAAGAGACCCGTTGGGAAACGGTCCAGGCATGAGGACTCAAACGAAATTGAGCAGGTAAAGATGAAGCAGCCAGTGAAATGCTGGGAATGCGGAGGACATCATTTACACCAGGACTGCCTAATGAGGGAACATGGTGAGGGCAATAGTCGCAAAGATCCTAGGCTTCCGGATAAGCTAAAAGCTGAGAACCAGCAGGTTAGGTTCATGGAAGCCAAGGGGCTTGGTATTGCATGTTCATAGTGAATAATTGAACGTGGGACAGATCTGCAAAATGTTGAAATTTTGATGTGCAATTGTATATGTATTGTATATGTATTCCTATGTATTGGAACACCGAGGACGGTGTTATTCCAAGGGGGAGGGGAATGTAACACCCTTGTTTTGACCCCATTTGCATGATGTATATAATGTAATTAATCATGGTGAGGAGCTAAAGGCAAAATCCCCACCATCGATTCGATTGCATATGTTTCGGCAATGGGGATAGTTACCGATGGTATATCATGCTATCTGGCACATTATAATTCGGCATCATGTAAATGCGCACATCAATTAAAATAAACCACAACCAGCTACGACAGAGCAACGTGAAAGATGAAAAGGGCATGATTCCAAAGGATAAGGGTGGGGGATGTCAATCCTTGGTCTATGGGGGGGAAACCCATGTGTTACCCTTGTTTTATTTGCCATCTTCCTTGTCTCACCCAACCTCTTCAATGTTCTATTTTGTTAGTTGGGGCAGTTAATGCTGGGTGGTGGTGGTTGTGGCAGGACTGTCCATCCTTGCCCATGTTCCCACTCCACCAGCAGATCCCTTCCTCTTGACATCACTAGGGGCAGAGGGTAAACCTTCCATTCATTTCTCACTTTCCACGAGGCCATTCTGGCCGTGTCTATTTTTCCTCACGCACAGGTATTCCTCTGTTTTGGACTCACACAGCGAGCTGGGAGCTGTGCGTTCTCATCCGCGATTCGCTGTGAAGGGCCATTCTCGTTTTCGGCTGTCTCAAAGACTGGTATGGTCATGTAATTTTCCCATCGTTTTAATGTTGAAATTAGAACCGTTGTTCTTCCCGTGAGTCATGGTTTCCATCATTCTCCTCAAGATTTGTTGTGTGGCGGTGGTCTCCCTCACGTCGTGATTTTGGTGGTCTTCTTTACATTTGGGGTCATTTCCCATGTTGTGAGCCGTGCTCACTAATTTTTTTTTGGGACTGTTGTCTTCCCCACATTTTGTTGGCTGTGGTACCCAATTACGTTTTGGCCGCTATGGATTCCAAGTGAGCCATTTTCTGCCGTCAACGATGCCTCTGTTTTGTGGACTATGTGACATTGCCATCACTCATTTTGAGTTTGGGCTGTTGATATACCCCAGTTTTCGGTTGCTGTTGAGTTGCTTTGGCCACGCTAGGGCCAAGAACAACTCTGATTTGTCTTGCGGATTGAGCTGTGTTTCACCTGTTGGTTGGGATCATCAACTGGTCATCATGCCTTCTTCACATGGCTGTTAAGGGATTGTGTTGCTGCGATATGCAGTGGTTGGTATTTGAATTGTTGTGAGTGGAATGTGGAGGCTGGGTATGCTTGAGAAGGCTGGTGTTGTGGCCACCAACTTAGCATTAGCCTTTCCTAACTCTTTGATGACGTGGTGAATCCCAACTGTGTTGGCTTGGCTATGCTTTGTGTATCCTTGGCTATGTGTAAGCCTGCATTGACCCTTATTCCTTGAGGAATCATGCCTAGCTTGGGGGTGGCAGTGATGCTGAGAGATTGATGAGCACGCTGGCCTATGGTTGGGTGGAACGTTGCAGCGATGTAGCTATTTGTGGGAGAATTCTTCATCAAAAGATAAGTACTACTGATTATTTCATCTCTGCAATTTAACCTACTGTTTCATGAGAAATGATGAATATGGTGAATGCTGGTTTATGTTTTTGTTTGATTCCACTGAATGTTGAATAACTATGCATCATTGTATGTTTCATGCATCTTAGTATGCATTTGTATGTTGATGAATTATGAATCCTTGTATGATGGGTTATGCATCTGGTTATGTATCCTTGTATGCATTATAATAAGTCTTTAATTTCATCATTGATGTCTGTCCATGTTCTTGGGGCTGTTTGCCCGGATGCATTGGTGTTAGTCGTGTCCTCTTCACCGGTCAGAGGGTCGAGGACGTGACAAAAAGGATCCTTAACTTTGTTCAGGGAACAAGAACTCATGGGATCTTCTACAAATCGAAATCTAATCTTGATTTGATTGGGTTTACTGACAGTGATTGGGAAGGTGACAACACAGATCGAAAGTCAACATCAGGATACGTGTTCATGCTTACTAAAGGACCAATCAACTGGTCAAGCAAGAAACAGAGTGTCATAGCACTCTCATCTACAGAGGCAGAGTACAGAGGAGTTGTAAATGCAGCAACTCAATGTTTATGGTTGCAGGGGATATTTGGTGATTGTGGCTTCAAATCATAGTTTTCAACTATTATCTATTGTGATAATTAGAGCACCATTCAAATCTACTATGATCCAGTTTAGAGACAGAGAACCAAACACATTGAGATCCATATGCACTACATTAGACAGCTTGTGCATGATGGCACCATTCACCTACACTTCTGTGCATCTTCAGAACAAGTAGCAGACATCTTCACCAAAGTTTTTTGTGAGAAGACATTCGGCAATCTCAAATCACTGCTGGGGATTACTGATCATGTTGTGAAGCATGAAAGATGACAGTATTTTCAAATTTTGTTTTACTGACCATGTTTAAGGGAGGATTTTTCCACTAGGTTTTTGCCTCTTTCCTTGGTTAAATGGACATGCAGTATGTAAAGGGTGACTAAGCCTTGTTGCTAGGACCTATAGTTTTCTGATACTTACTCATAAGCCAGGATTAAGGGGGGGGTGTTATAATAATCAACCCATATTTAGCTATCTTAGACATTAATTAATCTATTTTTGTCTTATTTTCCTAGTTTCCAATATTCCACTCTATACAAGTTGTCTTCCACATGTCCTAGAAGTCAAACTTGCTGAAACTGAGTCATGGAGCACTTGGGAAACCTCCTGGAAACCATATTTAGTATTTTTTATTTATTCCAAACCCTCCCTAGTGCATATCTACTTTTTCTACTTTGTTGCCTACTTTATTGAGATTTATGGCAAAAGGGAAAGTAAGACTAGGTGCAGTTGACTTGTTTTTTCCCTCATTATCCTCCATTCATTTCTCCTAATAAAAGCATGTATGAGTTGTATTTCTATCACCTATTATCTTTCATACTTGACTTTGCTAATTTGTGAGCTCCTAGGTACATTTCGAAACTGCTTTATGCACCTATGGGGGATTTGCCTAGATTTAGTAAGCCTGCTTTTGACTATTTCGAATGGCATCCTTATGAATTCAAATATATCATGTAATTATATATTTCAGCAGCCTATGAATTCATAAGGTTGGCTATTGTACACTTATTCAATACAGATTAGTGTTATGCTCCAATTTTAGTCTCCTTTGTGTGTAAATTTGCAGGTTTGATTAGCAATTTTGTGACTGCGATTGTTCTATCACTTGGGTTCAATTTCCACATTCCATTGAATTGTTTGGAATAACGTTTGATGTAATCCTAGTGGATCCACCATGGGGGGAGTATGTACACAGGTTTCGTTGTGAGGGATATCATATAGAATATTCAACATTTAAAGAAATACAAAATACCAGTATAGAGGTATTCTTTTACTCTTTATGTTTCTATTAGGTAAATCTTTTTTGTTGCTTTAGAAAATGAGTAGTTTTTTTAGGTATTATAGATAGTAGAATGTTACATTAAAATAAGAACAAAACTGATCCTTACATTAAAATAAGTAATAGAATTATGATTATATTTCAAAAGTTCATTTCACACTCAATATGATTAATTCCAACTGATCCACTCTAAAAATGAAAGTGTTGATGTGCCTATTAAATGTTTTTATCTAGGGAAACTAATGTAAATCTGAAATTTCACCTCTCTTACTAAAAGTTTCCTGGAACTAATTCCTGTGAGATTTCTGCAGTAGGGATGGTCTGAAATATTAATTTACAACAACAAAAAACATATTATATTTCACTTCACTTCAACTCCACACACTAGGAAAATTAAGAGGAAAAATACCAAAAAAATCCTAACAAGTTAAAGCCCTTGGGGAATACTTTTCCAAGCATATGTTGGACCTAAAAGTCACTTTGTTACAAAATATTTTACAACAGAAAGTTTTCTTTCTTATCTTCGATTTAAATGTCAAATCACTTAACAATTTCATCCCTATGTTATATATGATCGTTGTGAACAAAAAGCACTAGAAATTATCCAATCAAGAAGACCAAGAAAGATGAAAATAAAATATACAATTACACAGTTTTGGACATATCGAAACTGGAAACTTCATATATATGTAGAAGAAAATGAGAACCTTATCTCTCCAAACATTGGCTATGGAAAATCATGAAAAACCTAGCCACCACCAAAGTTTCACAAGAAACTAGCATCAACAGTGGTAAGTCGTCCTTGAATTCAGCAAACCTATATCACATAGGCTCTCCACACTAGAATTGTTTTTTGTTAATGTTTGCAAACCCTAGCTATGTTGCATCACAAAAGTACATGGAAATTCAACTCTAGTGCTAGGCTCCAAGTCAACATGTCCATTCTAGGGTGTGAATATTCAAACTGTGTGTATTTAGTTGGTTAGTCATCATGTCTATTAGGGTAACAACCTCCTAGGTAAGGGGACCCATGCTAGTACTCTAATTAAGGTCAAACATCTACCCAAATTGAGCAATCCATATGTCCATAAGAATTACCAAGGGGATAGGAGACATAGTTCTCTCTCTATGAAGTTCAAATCTCTTTTGGTGTAACCTAAAAAGCCAACACACCCTCTGTAGGAGAAAATATTTTTTTGTAAAACCCATCATCTACCTTTGAAACTGCAACCTTTAAGTTCGGTTCCTTTACAGAGGTGGAAGAATACTCTTCAGTCATGATAGAACATCATAACTTTTTGCAAGAGTCATACCTATATAAACATGTCCACATACCTCATCATTCCAGCAATCATTGCTCACAAAGGTGTACCTTCCAATCAATTTAGAACTCATCCTTTGGATAGTGGAGATGTAAATAGAATATAACAAAGCAAATTGGTTTACACTGTCAAACCAAGCTATGCCCTCTTCCCCTTTCTAGGGGATCCAAAAGAACAATTATTTTTTTGTGAAGTTGAAGGAACAATACCTTGTGTCATTTCTTTTAGTTGAACTCTTAAATCACTCCAAAACAAGGAATAAATCAAAAATAACTTGTCAAAACTCCAACATTCCTAAGGTCATCATGACAAGCCATAATCATTTGGAACCACTTCAAGAGTGGATGATAATTTCCTGCAAAAATAAAATGAGATGAGATCATTTTTCTAATGTTCAATAAGTGACTATTAATAGGTGAAAAGAACTCCTAAATACATAATAAATAAAACACAGTGGTACTGTGAGTGAATATCCTATAAATAGGTCAAAAGGACTCCTAAGTAGATACAAAATAAAACACAGTGGGAGTCTGAGTGTTAGATTTTTAACATGGATTTAAGTTTGATAGAAGTATCAGTCTTTCCTTTCAGTTATCCAACTTGTAAAATATATCATTAGTAGAAAAAAATATGATATAGATAGCAACAATATAAGAAATTAAGCATGCATAGATACACAAAATTTATCTTGGGGAAAACATTTTTAGGAATAAAAACCACAACAATTAAAAATTATTCTGTATAATGAGATGACTTAGTTTGCAAAAGGGATGATAACAAATCTATGAATTTTACAAAACCACTAGGTTGCCTCTAGGGAAAGTCTATCAAAAGAAAAATAATGATAGTGCTGATAAAAATTAACTCAACTGAAGAATTTTGTAGGTTGAAAATTGTTTCTAACTGTCACAACCTTTCCTCATGCACCTTCGTTGCTCGTGTAAGCCACACCTGGGTTGTTTGCTCTGAAACCAAGGTTTGAGATGAACCCTAGCAGGCAGTTGAGAGATGGAACAACACCTAGAAGGGATTACAAAAGTTGGGGTATGGAATCCATGATCCCTAACTAGATTTTTGTGAGCTGTGGTAGGGTAGTTGTGAGCCTTAGTTGTGTTCAGTTGTGAGAATATCAAGTCTATGGTGGAAGATCAGTAGGGAAAAAATTAAACTTGAACTTTACACCTTAAAACAATAGTGATGTAGCTTCAAGATAGGCCCTGTGGTGCAGTTCATTCCTGAAATCATCAAGTCTGTTCACACATGAGAGTGAGCAGCATATAGAACATAATGATTTCATGTAACAGAGATGAATATGATCTTTTTTTCATACTTTGTCAAAATGAGAATGAAATTTATTTATAGCTCATAAGGTGAAATAAGTCCATAGATTAAGGAGACTCCCTTGGTGCTTTTAACATTTTTATCTTTCAATATATTTCACCTTTGAATTTTATTTTATTCATTATTTTTTTCCTTTTATTTTATTTTGATCTTTTATATTATATTTTAACTTTTTTTATTTTTGTTTTGACCTTTTATTTTATTTTTCTTTTGGTGTTTATTTTATTTTTGACTTTGAATAGTACAAAGTCTTTGTGCGAGGACCAAACTTGTGGTTACTTGGTCCCACAATAGATTTATTTGTCCTTCAAGTGATATTCAAGGAACATTTACATCAACTTAGCCCCAGGATGAGTTTTCAGTCCTAGAATGAATTGAGTTCTTGGTAACTGACCAGGTTCCTCCATTCTCCCAAAGAATGGATCTCAAAGCTGCTCAAAAATAAAAAGTGAGTGCATCTCCTATAAAATCATACCTAATATATAAGGTCAAATACCTAGAAAATAAATTTTAACATCATCTAAGAAAAGGAAGAAAAAAGATAGGTAGAAAGTTGGGAGTTCCCAAGAATAGAAGATCATTCTTAGGAACTCTCAAATCCAAGCTAGATATCTTGATTGGATGCTATCGTAGATTTCATTGAAATATGTAGAGGACTTATTGCAGCTAGGAGGAGAGTCACTATCCTTTGAAGTTGTATAGGAAGACTCGGAATTCCTTACCAATGGGTGTTGAAAAACACTATTTACATAACATTTTTGTCCTTAAAAGGATTATAGAATGTCACTTGCTACAACGAGCTTCAGGGATAAGGAATTTATATTGATGGATTTTCCAAACTATTGATGGTTGGAATATGTTGTTACAAAAGATTTCCCAATATGTGGCTTCACTAAGGAAAAACCACCTTCCAAAACATACAAACCAACAACACAAGCATGGATACTACTTACCTTAGGGAACACAATGGTAGTCATCAACTCTAGTACAAACAAGGGAACACCATTTCCCCTTGTTCAACACTACTTTTAGTATTGAGTGCTCTCTTCTTTTAGTACTCTAGCTTCTTCACATCTTCATATGTAATTGTACAATAATTTTTATGCTTTTCTTGTTAGCATTGTTCACTTTATTAGAAAAGTGTTTATTGATGATTATGAGATTAAAGTTGATGAGTTTAGCATGTATTAAGGAGCTCATATTGTACCTTTTAGTCCCATTGCCCTACTTTTTTGGTCATTTTTCAAACATCATAAAATTTTCTTAACTCATCTATTATCAGTTGTATATTTCTGTTTTTTGTTTATTAACATTTTAGCATCTAGGAGTGTTATAGACACAACTCCCATAGTCTTTTGACCATTGGTTTTAGTATATAAGTCTCTCTTACAATTTTTTCGGTGATTGGTTGGACATTATTGAAATTAACATATCTAATTCCTTCGATTCTTGTGGATTTTTCCTAGTTCATACTACTCCCAAGTTCCTGAAAGTACCGAGATGTTGGATAGAAGAAGTTAAGAATTAAAAAAAGTGAAGAATTAGTTACCATACTAAATATGTTTTTCTCATTAGCATGTTTACTTTATTATCTAAATGCTTCGCAAATAATTATGAACTTAGATTTTCTGACTTTAGCATGTATTGAGGAGTTGGTATTATACCTTAAGTCCCTAGTTGTACCTTTTTGTCCCATTGAATTAACTTTGTGGTCATCTGTCAGACATTATTAAAATTATCTTCTCTTACCATATATCCTTTATTCTCAGTTGTATATTTCTTCCTTTTTGTTTATTAAAATTTTAGCATCTAAGAGTGTTATAGACAATACGATGGTGTATTGTCCATTGATTATACCCTCTAGTCCCTTTCACCATTTTCTTGGTTATTGTTTGTACATTAGTAAAATTACCTTATCTTGTCTATTTCTTTCAATTCATCTAAATTGTTCCCAGTACACATTGTTGTCCCACGTTTGACATTAAACCAAAAGGTCGACCTGCTAGTTTTTTATACATTCGCTAGAGTTAATGGATCCAAGGTAGTTTGTTAAATCATGTCATAAGAGCCATTGATCTCTATATCCTCAACGCTATTTTCACTAGTTTTCTCCACCTCCCAACCTTCATCATTTCTCTCCTTGTTTGCATCCTCCGATTCTTACTAATATTGTCCATGATCTTCTCTCTCCACCTCATCTTTTTGCATCCTTTCTCTCCTGCACCAATTACTTTCCAATCCTACCCTATATTGTATTACTCCCCCATGTCCCTATACTTTTCAACTTCAAGACCCTCATTTTTCTTACGTATCAACACAAATTTTGGATGTTAAAATAAATCAAGATGAAATCCACTCACAATAGGCTTTTTTCAAGCAAGAGCTTGAGGATCAATATGGAATTGCTAATTTTTGGGTGTTAAAGTTTTGGTTAGGTTAGGGTTTGATGTAAGAAATTGAACTTTTATACTTTGATGCATAAAACAAAACTAAAAACAAAACTAGATCCAGAACAATAATGTTGTAATACTTCAATGTTGGAATATATTAAACCAACTCACAACTTAGGATAAAATAATTAATCATTATTTGATTAATTATTCACCCACTAGCTTAATTAGTTGGCATCCAATTGCACCTTAAAGTCAATACATGCCATCTATATCCTAGGAATGATTAATTTCCAATTCTGGGTTGATCTTGACCACCTTCTGACCATCCAGAATTAGTATACAGGACTTTACAGCAGATTCTTATTTATTCTTCTTTTTCTGCTTTTCCTGCTTTTCTATGGATAAGATAAAAGCTAGTCAACTAGGAAACTGGGAGATTTTGTTTCCAACCCATCCTCCATTATTTTTTCTCCATTTTCTAGTATTATCATGTTTTTTCCATCTCCTTGACAACTCACTCATGATTTTGCCAACTCGTGAGGTCCTTGATAGATTTGGTAAGTGCTTTAGCCACCTATGGGGGTTTTCTATATTTTGGTAAGTCAGCCTTTTTGAGATTTATGAGCTGTTTCCATACAATTATATTTTCCTATGAGGGATGTACTATTTATGTACACTATTATTCATAATTATTCAATGGAAGGATACACACCAATATTCATCTCTTCATTCATGTGATTCAGTCTCTTTTATTCTCTCTATTTTTCCTGTGTATGCTTGTGAGAATTCTTAGTAGCAAGATCTATTTCCTGTGCTTCTTCTTAGAATCATTGCACATAGAATTGATCTATTATTTCTACATGGTATCAGAGCTACAAGGTTGATCAAGTTCTACACAGTTGAGGAGCACATCCAGTCTCCTATCCCTCTCTGAAGAAGGGCTTGTCTAGCTTACAAGATTTTCTCCTAGTTTGTTTTGTAGGTTGCAGATATTTTATTCTTGAGCACATCAATTCAGAAATATGGATTCTTCATCAGCTATAATTCTTAATTCCTTCAAATACCATGAATGGAAAGCCAAAATATCCATTCTATTGCGCAATAGAGGATTATACAGAGTTACACTAGCTTTGGAGAATGAGCCCAATCTTGTGATTGAGAAAGCTAAGTGGCATAATAGGTTGGATGAAGCCTATGGATCTCTCTATTTCTCCTGATATAATATTTCATATATATTGTTTTACCACTCCAATCCAATTATGGACTCAACTGGAGTCTCTCTTTGGAGTTCAAGCTGAGCTAAGAGCGCATCAATTAGAGATTGAGTTATTCTCACTGAGTCCAAGAAATTTTGAATCTCTTGAGGGTTTCTTCACCAAGTTCAAGTCACTTGTTCTAATTCTCAAGAAATCTTGGATTGATAAATCATATGATCAATTAATCCTTTCCATTCTTTCAAAATTGAGTCCTGATTACTCAGTTTTTGTGTCTACTTTTCATGCAACTAGGCTTGTTGTTCCTAAGTGGAAAATGCCTTCTTTAAATTCTTTTCTTGATTCACTTAAAAAGGAGAAATATAAATTGATCCATATGGGCGTCCTTAATTCTTCAAAGGGAGAGGATCATTCTCTCTTGGTTCAAGGAAGCAATAAATTCAAATCAAAAGAGAAGCAAATTGTGAAGAAGCGAAAGTCAGAAATTGAAGATGAAGATTCATATGAAGATTTAATGAAGAAAGTTAAGAAGAAAGGGAGCACATCCAAGTGTTAGTATTGCATAAAGGGTTTTAATTCATAGAATAATTGTTTCAATAATAATATGGACATCATGTCTCAGCTTCTTGAGAAGCACAAGATCGAAGTTCCAGATGAACTAGAGAAGCCTGCTGGTTCCTCAAAACAATGTCATACTGCGCAGTTCCAAGGTGATATAACTTATGCTTTGAGTGCCAGAGTTCTCTCCTTTTATCATGTATATGATATATATTTATTCTATGATATATCAGAATCATAAATATCAGAACCTTTCTTTGATGATCCTCCTCTCAATCTACTAGATTCATCTCCCAAAAATTGTGATTTTTCACTAGATATTGACTTACCTTTGAGCAGCTCTTCCTCACAAGCTTGTATATCTGATTTAGAATATTTTTTGAAGGCTGATATGCATGTAATGACACATATAATACCACAATCCATACCATCTACCATACCTCTGAATAATCCAAAGACTATACAAATCCCAAGCTCACTAGTTGATTCCTCATTGGTCTCTTATGCAGTGATATTTAGCTTACATGGTTTGAAGTCTTTCCTATCTTTCATTGGCTGGTTATCCATGTCATTAGTCATATTTGGACTGATATTAAACATGTTTGGATCTTTTCTAAACACTTATTTTTCAGATATTAAGCCCATCCATCATTCATATTTTTACACCTATCAATTTTCCCCAGTTGTTCATAATTTTCCTAGTCTAGCCCTATATCCTCATGGAGCCACTAAAGCATTTGTATTTGCTGTTCCATATGCTAATGCTTCTGATATATCCATGTTTTATAAGACTCATATCAGATATATACAGGTGCTACAGCAGATTGGAAGATTGACATGTGATTCACATCACAATTTTGCAGCTATTCAAGGAATTGGGTGTGAAATAAATTGCCTTAACTTTTGTACTCTTTGGGAAGGAGTATGCATAGATATCTTTTCCATTTCAGATTATGTTTGTAGATCAAAGTTTGAAATAATAAATAAGAATTCAGATAATGCTCCTACTTCATCAGTTGATGAGATACAAGGAGTCTCTCATCTTCCTTCTTGCAAGTTCTACACTCCAGTGCATGATCATGGAGTTCATGATTTCTTCAACAAGTCCTTCACTCAAAAGCAGTTCAGTCAGCTCATTAAAGTGAATATGAAGATATGTTGAATATAAATTTCAAATTTTGTGCCTTGTCCTATCTTGAGGGAGGATTTTCTCCATGTGGTTTTTCCTCTTTCCTCACTTTTCCGGACATAATAATTATTAAAGGGTGACCATAACCTTGTTTCTAGGCCCTATCTGCATCCATATTTTTTTTCATACCATCATAAAGTCAGATTTATAGGGGGGTTTTGGAATATATTAAACCCACTCACAACTTACGATAAAATAATTAATCATTATTTGATTAATTATTCACCCACTAGCTTAATTAGTTGACATCCAATTGCACCTTAAAGTCAATACATGCCATCTATATCCTAGGAATTATTTATTTCCAATTTTGGGTTGATCTTGACCACCTTTTGACCATCTAGAATTAGTATACAGGACTTTACAACAAATTATGCTTTATTCTTCTTTTTCTGATTTTCCTGCTTTTTTATGGATAAGATAAAAGCTAGTCAACTAGGAAACTGGGAGCTTTTGTTTCCAACCCATCCTCCATTAGTTTTTCTCCATTTTCTAGGATTAGCATGTTTTTTCCATCTCCTTGACAACTCACTCATGCTTTTTCAAACTCGTGAGGTCCTTGATAGATTTGGTAAGTGCTTTAGCCACCTATGGGGGTTTGCTATATTTTGGTAAGTCAGCCTTTTTTAGCTTTATGAGTTGTTTCCATACAATTCGATTTTCCTATGAGGGATGTACTATTTATGTACACTATTATTCATAATTATTAAATGGAAGGATACACACCAATGATTCATCTCTTCATTCATGTGATTCAGTCTCTTTTATTCTCTCTATTTTTCTTGTGTATGCTTGTGAGAATTCTTAGTAGCAAGATCTATTTCCTGAGCTTCTTCGTATCATCATTGCACATAGCATCGATATATTATTTCTACATTCAAAACATAATTTTTCATCTCTTTCAACTTTAACACTCTAATGATCACTGTGTTAGAGTTAGTCCTTGAGATGATTTATCAGTTACAACAAACAATAAAAATATTATAACTATTGAAAATATTAGTAGCAATGTATAAATTGATGTCTGAATAATTCTCTCATGAAGAGAGAAAGGCATCTTAGGTCAGGGTAGTGGAGAATGAAAAAGGAGCTTACCGATTCCCTAAATCGATAATTAAATTTCCCTATTATCTCATAGTATGGGTCATACTCATTCAAAAATGAGTTTCTCCTCCATGCGAGGATTATTTAAGGGGCATAATTGGATAACCTTGTCTGGCTACAAGATGTGGTGACCTATCTCAATCTAGTGTTTGTGGGGCCCACCCAAAATTGATATTTAAGGATTAATGTGGGGAGGTTTAGAATAACAGTTTAGAATATAGCATTCATGCAATTGCACATTTAATTTTATATCAAAATCAGAGTATGTTGAAACATGAATGAAATTTTTATATACTTGGATGGCCCAATTTTATGATCAACACATTATTCTATTTAAATTTTTCTCAACTCTCAGATTAGAATTTTTCATGTATCTCCTCCCTTGCACCTGTCCCTCCATACACATTCAACTGATGAACCCAAATAGGTGCATGCACTAAACATGGTTATGTGTTCTACTTACTAAGTTACTATACTAATGTAAACATCACTGTAAATTTTGTTTCCTACAAGTATTTTGGCTTCTGGATTCATGGTCTTGTTCTTTAGCTCTAGGTTTTCTTTTGTATTCTTGGGAGATAAATTTTGCACTCCCTTATCACTCATTTGATTAGCTATACTTTACAATCCCATTGTCCTAATTTTGATCATCTGTGGACATTATTATATTTTCATTTCATTTAATTTTCTATAGGATTGCATTATTAGTTTACAATAAAAATGGTTCCGCATGTTATTAGTAGTTTGAATTGATAGTTGTGCATGCAATGATTGCAATCTAATAATATATTGGTGTTAATATATTTTTAGAATAAATTGAAATGTAGAACACCTTAAAATTCACTAATTCGGTAGGGTATGAATATTTGTCTAGAAATGATTGTATACATATTTTGATATAAATGATGTCAGAAGTCTATATTTAAAGATTATACAAAAAATTTGGTTATTTGGATTAGGGTATAAGTCATTCATTTCTCATTTTACAGACATAGGTTAAGGATACTTTCTTTGATAAATGAAAAATTCCATGAGATATATTACTTTCTACTTGGTTGTTTTTAGATACAAGGATATCAGCTGTCCAGAATGCTCTCATCAATCTTTGTTGGGTGTAAAGTTTGTTTTGACAGGAGAATCAGATGTTCTATGACTTTGAACCTAGTAGATGAAGAGAATAACACTTGATGGAAAACGTAGTGCTCAAGAGAGATAGTACATGAAAAGTATCCATTGTTCAATGGAAAATGGTGATAGGCACAAATAATTATATTTTGTATTGTCTATTATTATCCCAATCAATAAATGGACCGATAAATGACTTCGACACTATCATACATACTTTCATGATGTTAGTTGAATTGAAAAATGAAAATAAAGCTAATATGATGGTGACAAAATTGCTTTCTCATGAATTTTTGGAGTGGAACAATATTCTGTTGTTAGGCTTTTGTAGTTTTTACTCTTATTTCATCCATGGTTTTATATTAATGTTACCTTTCTAGTTAATTTGTATGATGATTTTCTTAGAAATCTAGATTCAGATAACACTTTACAAATACATTGATGTGAAGAAGTAACTGAAGTTATGCTATTGTTGATTAGCTTCATTCCAATGAAACTACTTGAAGATTGTAATACAGATTTGACTTGCTGAATAATTATTTGTTGTATAAAAATTATTAGAACATGGACATGCTTATGTGTAACTTTTTTTATGGTTGGGCACAAAACACACCACATAAACAATGACACCATAAACTGCAGTTAAGTTTGAAGTCTTGACAAAACATTGAATTTTTTGTCTGGTTCTGATTGTTGGATTCAACATGATTTTGGATTTGTGCTATTTGTTTTGGTTACACATGACCCTTAAGTTTTAACTATCATATCACTGTTTTTTTTGTGGGGGTTGATATAATTATTGAGAAGAACATTCCCATCAAGCGTGTGGAA
This sequence comes from Pseudotsuga menziesii, assembly GCA_001517045.1. Lineage (NCBI taxonomy): Eukaryota > Viridiplantae > Streptophyta > Pinopsida > Pinales > Pinaceae > Pseudotsuga > Pseudotsuga menziesii. The sequence goes on along the minus strand of LPNX010889236.1, from coordinate 1,092,557 downwards.
CTCTTTTATAGCTTCTGTATAGTTTGGACTTTGCGTTATTCACTAAGACTATAATTCTGTTTACTTCCCCAATCTCAAGTTTTTGAAAATGAACACCCTAGGGATAAAATATCATGGAAGGTGTATTCATAACAAAAATGGTTTATGGGAGACTTAATGCGGAAGAGTCCGATCAGACAGGGGAGATATATATCAAAAAATATGATTCCTTTTCTGAGTTAAGAAATCCACGCATTATATATCTTCAATTGTTTTTTGAAACAAACGAAAATATCCATTGCTGAAATAAAATTGTAGAAACATGCATTTGTTTACATTGTTTTATGAAACACAAGAAAGTATGTCAGTAAAACAAGTTTGTCATTTAACTAACTAGTTTTTTGTTTTCCAATCATGAATGTTGATTATCATATTTCAACTTTTTATCTTGTACATGCAATAGTTTGTCTGAGTACATCTCTTTCATTGTTCCCTATAGATTTTTCTTTCACAAGTAGGAGGAACTGGATCCTAATCACTTTGTGAGTTTCTCCTTTGTTTTTCTTACATCATAGAAAAAATTATATCAACTCTGTATGCATGTTGAATACAATTATATCTTATTTGAAATGATGCTTTCCACCTTTCAGTAGTATCCTGAAACTAAGGCCTAAACATACTCAAGGAATGCTTTTTGTCTACAGATACAACTTTTATAGTTTATGTTTTTCCTTTTCTGCCTCCTTCTACTAGACCCCACCCCAACTGCAGTGATTCCTTATTTGTTTGAAGAATTTTTTTTTTGTCAATATTGGTTACTGTATTTTAGGAAGGCTCTCCTTGAGCTGCTAAGGCATTAGAATTGCATTAATTTCATAGGAGGTTGGCATAAAAATATTGGAGTAAAATTATCATTACATATTTCTTGTGTCATTTTTAGAATCTTATGTCTAGAAGATTTGATGCCAAATTTACCTTTGAAAGTCATGTAGAGAAGGTGCATAGTTTTTTCTTTCTAAGATTAGTCTATTTGGCCATGTTTCTCCTCAACATGATAGTTACACTACTTTTTTTCTATTTCTATACTTTTCTAGTTTGTACTTTGTGAGTCCTATTGACTTACTCTCGCGGTCATTCATGGATATTAAAAAATAATCTCACCTTATCTTTATATTATCTATACTCCATTATGCAATGGCTATTCATGGTTATATTTTAGTGGATGTCTACTTATGGTGTTGAAGCTAAATGCACACTTTATCTCTATTCATATCTATATTATAGCGGATGGTTACTTATGGTGTTGAAGTTAAATGCACACATAATATCTTTTGTATTTAATCCTTCGATATGCAGATATTGATATATTCATTTATCCAAGTGAAGAGTGTCCAATGTTAAAAGAGACTTTTTTTTTTAAATGTTTTAAATTAACAAGTAGATATTTACAGAGCTCTAAAAGAAAGGAAATTAAAATAATCCGGAGGATTGTGTAATCTTAGGGTACTGCAAAGATTCCAAAATAAGAGATCCATTTTTCATTGGTTATGAAAAGAGATTGAAATATAAGGATGATTATTAGACTCCTTGCCATTTTCTTGATTTATTTCCAAGTAAATCCATTACAAGGGAAATAATGTTTTAACCTCTGTTAGCTTTGCACGTCTTTTGACTACTGAAAATTTGCATTTTTCCTTCTGAATGCTTACAAATTTTGTCCCTTTCTATGATTTTGAATTTGGTGCATGCCTTTATGTTTATGTATGGAAGGTAAAATTAGAAGCCTTCATAAATAAGGCTATTGTTGTTGCTATATGTTGGAAAGTTAGAGAATTGGTATATTCCTTTGTTTCCTGCAGGTAGTGAGAATGACATCAACTGCAGAGATGAATGTCGTTTTTAAACCGATAGAAGATTACATCTTGTCTTCCATCAAATATTCTTATGAAAGAGTCAATATTTGAATTTTTATCCATCCATCTTAGTTTTATATAATGATTTATGCTATGGTTTACACATGTTTACATCATATGGATTTACTATTCATGTCATTATTCTAAAATATGGTCATGCATTATAGGATCACTATAAAGTTTGAAACAACACTTTTTGCCTTAAATTTATTCAACGATAGCTTACTATTGGAGAAACTAAAGGAGCGTTTATAACAGAGGAATATGTTTTAAGGTTAAGTCTGGAGGCGGGAGTAACTTCAAGTGGGCCCACCTGATGGAAGCCACCTTATATCTTAATATTGATGCATTACAATATATTGGTGCATACCTAGTCAAGTATCGATGGACTAGTGCATATAGGTACCGTTAATGATTTTTTTTTCAATTTTCACGATCATTTACACCTCTTCATTTAAAATTGATGTATCATTCTTCTTTAGGCTATATATCAGATTACTGAATTCATACTACATATATAATACAATGATATACTTTCAGAGGATTAGTTTTAATTTTCAAGTTTCATATACTAGTTTCCAATAGGCCACATGGCCAATGGGTAGGAATGAACCAACCATGAATAGGGGCAACCCATCCACAACAAAAACCCTAGATGCATAACCAAACCTTCAGATCAAAATAATCTTTTTGTGGTACTAATATTAGTTTGAAAGGATTTAAATATTTTGAAAGATGGCATGGTCTCACTAATTAAATGTGCAACATTATAAGCATTCCTACTAGCGATCACAAAAACATTGAAAAAGGACAAATTTCCTGATAACTTAGAACTTAGTGCCAAAGTTAATCAAATAAAAGACCAAGTACCCAATGAAATTGACAACTTTAAAAAAGTATCAAGAACGACTTTGTGGACCATGATTATGATTAACTAGAGAAAATAATGGTTACACTAGTCCAAATGGACATGTGATTAAGAAACATGTCAACCTCAAGCACAGGAAGTCCTAGGTCTCCTGTTTCAAATAATCAATCAAGATTGTTGGTAGGATTTACTAATAAAAAAAAATTGAACTGCAAAACTCGATGGTAATGATAACATCCATTTTTAACTTTAAATCTTTAAATTCTCCTTTTTTCCATTGATTCCACTAATATAAAAATGTTTATTGATTTCCACCATATGCTTTTCCTTTATACCTTTTTGTACTCAAATGAAAAGTATTTTAGTATTTTCTTCACTAATTGAATTGTATGATCAACGATACCATATAAATGACTTGTGTATTCTTCAAATAAATTGTTGACTTATACAATGGTGTGTGACCAATTTAAAGAATTGGTTAATATTTCAAAGGCTGTGATGTATCACCTCACAATTGTACAAGGCTTGTTGGTGACTTTTTTTTATGGTGGCTTTGATTTGGATATTTTTGAGAAAATCCTATGATTGCTTTTAATGTGATGTTCACTAAATTGATGTGTAGATGACTTATGTTACTATCCCTAATTTGCCTCATCATGGTAACCTTTATGCAACATGTGGCTCCCATGGGCAGACCAATCGTTACAAGCTTTTTAACTCGTTATGTTGTGTGTTCCTAGAGAAAATTATGGTACCAATATATGCTATGATTTTGGATGTTGATAAAGTATCCCAACATATTTTTTGTTATGTATTGGAAACATAACGCTCTTCAAAACACAATCAAGGAAACTACTTTAGATATTTTTAGTTGGAGACAAAATCCCCTTCCAATTAGTAACAAGGTGCTCTGCTAATTCATGAATGGTTGTGTTGGTAATAGGGTTGTCTTGAATCTTCACATATGTGATTCTTGGAGTTTGAAGAAATGATACATCAGTAATAAACAAGTCAAATTTTAATGAATAGTTTGCTAACATTGCCCCAAATTTGTAACTTTCACTTATTTTTTATGCCTTAAATATTTATAATGGATCAGGTGCCTTATGTAAGTTATGAACACAATAACTTGTGGTATCTTCTCATAGTTGATGTGCAACATTCACATTAATTGTTTAGTGCCTCATTCCAATGTTTTGGAGTGGACTTCTCAATGAGAAATGTTAACCTTATCCTTTACCTTTCCGTATATGTGAGTTCACTGACAATTCTCTGTTATGCATTTGGCAGTGGACTCAATTTGGAGTGGAATAATCTTTCTTTAGAACTTAAAATGGCCAAAATATTGAACATGATTTATTTTTGCCTAGATATGAGTATATATGTGTATGGATAGAGGGGCTGCGGGATATAAACCAACAACTTATAAATAAGGGATATCAAGCACTAATTAACTTGGATTTACTAGAGAGGCATCTACTTATAAGGACCAAGTCATGCTTGGGTATAGACTACAATGGGAAGGAAAATCAAGTATGAAAGCATATGATATAATGTGAAGTGAATGATTAACTTCAATTTACTTGGAGGCTTCCACTGAAGAAATTAAGCACTCCATTATGTGGAACTTTCTTGGGAGACAGATTGGAGCTTGGATTAGAATCCTTCAACAAATGGAGGGAAATTTGTATAGTTGGATAAGGATCTAAAGGAATCTCAATACAAAGAAGGATGCATAACTCTAGAGGTAGCTATAATATCATGAAAGGTGGGATTGACACGGATGCATATGTTACAATGAGAAAAAGACAAGTTGGGCTTGGTAGGAATTTCTCAAAGAAAATGGGCCGATGATTCTTAGACATGGATAAAATACAAAGGTAGCCTAATGAAGAGTTGCATGCTGTAAATAATTGAATGCAACGGTAATGGTGCATGTGTCAAGCAAGGAAAATGTGATAATGAGGGAGCTTTTTTAAGCCCCAATCTCTATTTTGTTTGTAGAGTAGATTTGTAATATTTTTAAGTAGCAAGTTTAGTTTATGTGAATCATGGATAATTTTAAGAAGACCCCCAAAATTTACATGTATAATAAATGGGTGAATCTCCCTAATATATAGGAAAAGTCGAAGGCTATTTTATCTCTCTCTCTCTCTCTCTCTCTCTCTCTCTCTCTCTCTCTGTGTGTGTGTGTGTGTGTGTGTGTGTGTGTGTGTGTGTGTGTGTGTGTGTGTTGGATAATATTTCATTCTATTATAGAATATTGTAAAATATTTGTGAGTCATTCACTATACTATAAGATATTGTAAAATCTTTGCGAATATTTCACTGAATTATAAAAATATTGTAAAAAATTGGCAAATAATCCATCAAATTATATAATCTTGTAATTTCTTGGTGAATATTTTGCTAAGGAGGGCCATCTTTTGATTGTACAGAATACTAAGGTAGTGCAATAGAAGAGCATATACCAGAGCTTGAATCTATGAACTCCTAAACCCTCAAATGAACAAATGTATGAATGAGGAGAGGAGGGATTTATTTATACATTTTACAAGAACTGTCGGGTCACTCACAACTATAGGTGTTGGTGAAACATGACTATGCTAACTAGATTCAGGGAAAGTGGGGACTCCATTTTTTTTATCTCATCTCTTAATGGTCCAATGGACATGTGGGGACCAAAATATTGATATACCAACAAATTGATATAATTGAACACTTTACACTGTGGAGTGATTATGGAACCCATGAACCATTATTACAACCTGGAGTATTATCGAGACCCACAACCTTAATATAGTGTATGCATTCCCAATTATATTATTTTCCCAATGTCTAATTTTCAAGCTACCCTTTAAGAAAAAACATAACCTTCTTATCTATTTATAGATATGAATGTCACGTTTGAAACTTGCAAAGGTTATTAGAAATAAGAATATAAAATACTAAAAATAGAAAGTACATTAATGGATCATCAATCATATCATTATACTACTCTGTTAAAGATTATTTTTTCTCAGATAAACTGAGGAGGTGTTTGTATCCATGTCCTTGAAATCTTTGAAAGCATGCAAAATGTGGTAAAATTGTTTTTTCACCCTCATCGATTGAAAAAGACTGATATCAAATTGCATAATGTCTACATCTCACGTTAAACAAAATAAATCACATATTTACCATACATAACTAGATCCATTTCTAGATTATGATATCCCTTATACATCAAAACAAATAACCAAAAAACATTTTACTTCTGAATGATCCTTACAAAAAATAATAGTGTAAAGCAAGCACCAAACCCAACAAATTTAGGTCACAAATATAATTGATGAAATTTGCAATACAAATAAAAAATATCTACTAGTCACAAACTTATAAATATAATTAAAAGAATATACCAATACTCTTTGGACAACTCTACAAGAAGACATCCAAAATAACGACCATTCCACTATAGCCCTGCCATTATAATCATTGGGAATTCTTTTATATTACAGAAATCCCAAACATCAATAATAACAGACATAAAATATGAACATATACACTCTCATTAACACCTTATATCCAATAATAATTATAGAGCAAGATCCTAATAAAATCACATTTTAAACAACTGGGTCAAATTCAGTTTGAATATATAAAGACCATGTGGAATCTCTCCATTAAGAGTAGCATCCAATAAGAACATGTATAAATGTCAGTCAATAGTTTAAACATGAAGATGAAAAAAATAAATCATATCTTTTGAGCTCTATACCACTTTCATACAACCAATACTCCTAAGATAGAATAATATCCTAATAACACGAATGAGATCTAAGAATCAAGAGTTCCCTAGAATTCAATAGGCCTAAAAAATAATCCATGATAAAAGGCATGATAAAAGGTAAATTTGCAATATAATAATATATTTTAATTGTGATTAATACGCATAGAAAGTTTTATAAAAAGAATACCATGTTAATTATCGGATGAAAGATGCATTGTGAGTTCATATTCTCCAATAAGTTGCATGTGCGACATGCACCTTCAAGACTTGAGCTTTCAACAATGGAGATGTTATGCAAAGATTAAAATATCGAGAAAACTAAGAATGAAAAGTGGAATCGCATCAAATAGAACCTTCACCCTGCAAGCGCAATCTGATGTGGGTGAACCATGAATCATTGTATCCTTTCTATAGAAAAAAAAACCCCTTATTTCCCCTCAAATGCTGGAAACAAAGGGTTGAAAGAAGGTATCACATAAGATTAACTAAAAATACGGGGAAATGCAACTATATGCCTAAATTACAACAAAAATGGAGGGATAAATAACCTTTTGGAGCCTCCATCACTAAAAATTTGGGGTGAAAGAGTGATTTCACTAGATTTTCTCCAGAAATTAGGGGCAAAAGGTAGATTGGAGGGAGATTTTGCTAGGGAGAAAAAAATAGTTTTTTTTTTCATTTTCCTCATTAATATACAAGAGGCTATTCATTTTGGATTAATTTTTTTATAATAAATATTGAGCTAATATATTTTAACTAAAAAAACCCTTTCCAGATAAGAAAATAGATCACTAAATTTTTGTAACCCCCTAAATATAGCCCATGGGCTATATATAACCCCTAAAATTATCCATGACTTGAATGAACTAAGTATTGCTACTTGGGTCATAATATAACAACTAATGATCTGTTGTGTGAATGGAAGTGAGTCCATTGAGTAGATAATCTAGGCTGTGTAATTCCATGCTATGTAGGGGAAATGGAAGAGATGATTCCTTAGAATAATATCTTGATATGTTTTTTACATTTATCTAGATTGATATAATTATTGTGTAAATAATTAAGGCATGGGAATACTTATAAATGCAAGAGAGTAAGAATAGTTGGAATATGTATGCACTAGTGAACATATTGAGGGATAATATGTCATAGAATATGCATGTAGATATGTTTAATCATACGTGTGGTATTGAAATATGAGAAGTTGTTACATATTGAATGAATATGTGATGATGTCTAATGTCGTTGCTGATTGAATTTATTACCAGGAATGGTTGAATACATAGCTAAAGATGTTGATGATGCAACGACCTAGTATAGTCAACCTCACGAGAAAGAAAGAGGAGAATAAGATGTTTGTAAAGAGGTTGATGAGGGGGATCATGTGAGTTCCCATGAGGCATCAACTAATAAGGTAACACATTAAATGTTAATGGCAACCATACAAGTATGAAATTGGTCATGCCAGTATTGTATGTGCTAAAGGGAATTGGGTAATAATCCATTCAATCATGTTTTGATATCTTAAATTATATGTTTATTACATATGAATGCATATACGTTTTTGATACACAAGTGGGGGTATGCTTAAGGAAGGAATCCTTAGGTATGTAAAGATTGTGATAACAAATATTTTTTGTTATCTCTTCACTAGAAATGTTATCCCTCTGTCATTATTATTTAAAATGGGTCGGCATTAACTTCCTTGACCTTTTTCCTATCCCACAAAAAAGAGAAGGGTTGGGCCTTGGCCTTATTGATCGAAGTAAGGTAGGAAGTATATCAGGGGTGAGTTAGCATATTACAACACTAAGAGAGGTAGACCGAGGAAATAAATTTCTCTACCCCCCAAAATAATAGTATTTGGGTACTTCGAACCTACTTAAGTTATGCCTGGATTTCAATATACCTATGTTATTCCTAAATTTAAATATGATACTTCCTCAATTAGCTACTTCCTCAATAAGTTTCTTCGGTTTTGTCCTCCTCTACCTTGGCTTTTTGGCTTGGCTTAGCTATGGTTCTAGACAATAAATTTTCATGTAAGATTCATTTCATGAACTTAACTCTATTTAATTTTTTATGTATTTATTTAGATAAACTAAATTGTAGTTATTTCTAATTGAGACTTTTTTTCTCTTCTCAAGTTGCATGTTCAATGTTTCTAATATTGTCCTTTGTTTATAATAGGACTTCCCAAAATTTCCTGAACTATATCTACAACTCATGTCGTGTTTGCATAGATAATTCTATTGTTATTTTTTTTATTGAATTCACATGATCATTAGATGCTTTTAGTGGCACTATAATGTCTTTTATCAGTACGTGTTTAATAGCTTATTTTCTATTCTTGACTTTTGTACGTTGTAGGTATTTTTTGGTAGAATGTGAAACTCTAAAAAGAGCAGTGTAGGAACTAAAATAGAAAGAAACATAAATAGTAAGTGATCATTTGGGTTTGTTAGATGATCTATTTGTATTGAGTTGATTATGTGATTTCAATTGGTGAAGTCATTTATTGTTCCTTCAAAAATTAGTTAGAATATAATGTATCGTTTATATTAGTGTAGGTTGATAAGTTAGGTTTTAGGGTGGAGCTTTCTAGTTTGTTGCTTATGTTTGGGATTTTTAGAGGATTGGAGAAATGTATTAGTCATTAACTAACTTAAACTCTGGCAATTATAGGTAATTTCCACTAAACTTTTTCAGTTATAGTTAATTTTCTTTAATTTAGCTAAATTCATGTTGCAGAAACCTTTAGTTTGGATGAGTATAGAAGTTTGGTTGAATTTCCTATATGTAAGTTATTACATTTTTATTTGTAATGTGTTACTAGATCTGGTTAAGTTACATTCATTTTCTCTTTTATGTTTCATGACAAGTACCATGTTTGTCCTCATGTGTTGATTAGATAATGCTAGAAATTAAAAAGAAAGACTAGAATAAATGAAATAAGTTTTGTTAAATGTTCACCTAGGATTTTTATGTTGAGAACTAGGTTTTAAATGATAACAATGTTGTCCACATTCTCTATATTTTGAGCACTTGAAAAAAATTCTAAATTACTATGCCCAAGTCAATTAAGTTAATCCCAGGAAAAATATGTTCATCTTCAGATTGTTTAGCATGCCCTGGTTATGTTTCTAATGCCTCTTTTGGGAGTTTTGTTTAGAAAGAGATGATTCCAAAACAATTTTCCCTCTTATGCATATCTTACATACTTGTCACTTCTTATCTTTGTAAAATTCTTACCAAAACCTTTGAACTTAGTATTTGGAGACTACATGCTTCTTTGAGGCATTTGGGTGGTATGTTTTGGTATTTCTTATCATTGAATCGTGAAGGTGACAATTCAAGTCACCCACCAAGGTTCAATTACCACACAATCATGAATAAGGGGTTGGGGGAATGCTTAAGTTCAACATTATTATGCCATAAGAGTACACCCCTTTCATGGAAGATTATAAAAATGGAAGTTCTTATGTTCAATAGTTTGAATTAGGGGAAAACCTCCATCAAGGAATATATTACCCACAAAAAAAACTGAAATATATTCTACAAGGACACAACCCAACTATACAAAATGAATAGCTTCAAAGACTATCCAAAATTTTCTACCATTTATAAGTGTAAAAATAAAATCTAACCAGTCACTTGTATTATCAAATGGAAAACATGTAAGCTTCAGAAAAATGTTGTAATTACTAGTGCAAACTACATATCCATAGCCAAAAAAAGACAATACTAGCTTGAGACAAGTCCCCATATGACCACATGTAGAAATTACTTCATTGTTTGAGCCCTCCAAACCCATAGAGATTCTAATTTATACACCCCCTCAATATCCTTCCCTTTGTATAATTCACTCATATGCCACCACCAGTTTGTGGTGATCTAAATATAATCTCACCTAGAACTTTATGTGAAATGTTTCACTCTGAAATGTTTAAAGTGACTTTTGGAGGCGGAAGACAACCCCCCCTAAAAGTCAAATTTGTTGTAGTATTTCCTCCTTTAAACAAAGGGACTATCCTTTGTTTACTTAGATACAATTAACAAGAGACATCCGTATTTGGCTCTTTTCTCCTTCATTCAGATAACTTCGTTAGGTCTCTCGAGTAAAAAATAATGTTGAGATTCTTAGTCATTTCTTAGAATTACAAATGATGCAATCTTGGTGTTAATATTAACCCTTTACCCAATTAAGAAAGGGTTTTATATCAATGGAAGAGAGACTGCTTTACAAGCAAGAGGTTCAAGGTTTGATTCCTCCATGTCCTAATGATATTGCAATATTGATATTTTTAATAAAATATATTTTATTATGATTTATTATTGCTACAGAAGGATTTTGTATGTTGCTGCAAGGGGGGTTCTAAACTAACTTTATATGTCACTATGAGGGGGGGATTAAAACTTCCCTTGTATGTTACAACGAGGGGGGGTTAAACCCCCCCGTAAGTTTATATGAGGGGGTTTCATAGCCTCTCCCAAAGGTTTGTAAATATATTTAGGGGGGGTTCTGAACTGCCTCCCTAGGTACCTATGAGGGGGGTTTACAACTGCCCTGAAAGTTTTGTAATGAAGGATTTTAGGGGGGGTTTTGAACCTCCCCAAAATTCACTTTTAGCATCGGTTTTGAAATCTTCCAGAACCATCCTTAAAATTCTAAA
>LPNX010889236.1:1026017-1081326 GCA_001517045.1 Pseudotsuga menziesii | reverse complement strand
TGGAATTTCCCCCGTAGGTTCTATGAGGGGGGTTTAGTATCGCCCTTAAAAGTCACTTTGGGGGGAGGGGGGTAGAACTTCCCCCAAAATTCACATTTAAGGGTGGTTTTGATTTCTTCCAAAGCTACCCCTAAAAGTCCAAAATTCTAGCATAGTTTCTATTAGGTCTAGTCTTGTATAGGCTTCCTCCAAAGCCAAAAATGCCCCCAAAACTAACTCTTGGAGGTGGAAGAACACCCCCCCCCGCACATAAAATTTGAATTTGTTGTAGTGATCACCATTTTGCAGCTATACAAGAAACTGACTGTGTTTACTTTTGTACTCTTTGGGAAGGAGTATGCACACATCTCTTCTCCTTTTTCAGATTGTGTTTGCATATTTAGCAATCTTGATTTATGAAGGTTTATCATATTTAGTAAGCTTGATTTATGAGCTAGCATGATTTGTCTTCTAATAGCTCAATTTTCCTTTATAAGGATGTATTAATATTGTAAAAATAATCAATTAATTTGATCAATATTAATTGGAAAGATATTGGATCACTTCTCTTGCATTCAGTCTCCTTATTCTTCTCTTTATTTTCCTTTTGCATGCTTGTGAGAATTATATTGTAGCTCGATCTACCTCTTGTGCTTTTTCTTAGCATCAGGGTTCTATTTCATCAGAGCATCAGAGTTGTTATTTCTACATGGTACGAGAGCTTCTATTTATACAAATTGAAACATGAACTAGATGTTGGTCAGTTTAATTGTCTAATTAAATAAACAAATGATCTTCCACAACATAAATTATCAACCTGAGGAAGTATTTTATTTCAAAGCTATCGTGCAATATCTATGCAAGCACAATTTTTACCTGACACTGTTATCTATTGTTATGAAATCGAATCTGTTTGTAAACTTGATCATGCCTTATTGAAAAGAAATCAAACCTACAACCTATTCATAAATCCAAACTGTAAATAAAATCACACTTCAAAAAAATCAATTCTTATGAAACATCCACAAAAACCACAACCAGTTTCACCCCTTTCTACTTAGTACATGGCGTCGAATCAGTGCTCCCTATAGAGTGCCAAATCCCATCTCTCTGCCTCATGGTGGAAATCCTTCCTGATACTTCACCTTTAGAAGAACGACTCCTCCAAATCGAGCACACCATAGAAGGCTGTAGAGCTTCCCTCCAAGCCATCGAAGCATCAAAAACACAATCAAAGATCCAATATGACTCCCATGTCCACCATCGTACCTTTAGCGAAGGTGATATGGTTCTATTATATGACCAACCCAATGATAAATTGGGCAAAAGCAAATTCGAATCAATGTGGTATAGCCCATACATCATCTGACATTGCCTCGGAAAAAGGGGCATACACCCTCATTAACTATAATGGACAACTCTTGGAGAACCCCCACAATGGGCTCTACCTCAATAAATTTTACGCTTAAACATCACCAATGAGTCACTTTATTTTCTTTTTTCCTGTTTTTCAGCAAAAATCAAAGGCAACACCATCAGCTGCTAGTCAAAAGTCACCTGGAACCTGTTCAAGACACCTCTGACACCTCTGGGCTCAAATTTCTCTTTATGAGACCATTGTCTCATGTTTAATAAATCAATTTCAGGACCATTTCCCACCAGTCACCTTGATTTACAAGCCATGACATGACAATACAAGTGTCTATGGACCTGTACTTGTATCATACTTCCTGACCGTAACTCATGTGATTTTTCAGGCTGCCTCCCATTTAGGACTGTAATTTTAGCTTTTATTTTGTATTTTTAGCATATAGTTGTATTTTCCATTCACCGCACCTTACGCAGACCTCTAGAGCATTGTCCACAAAACCATTTATTTTTCTTACATATATTTGGAATATAAGTGCCTTTGGACTTGTACTCACATCGCATGTAGTAAATTTCATCCACCACAACACACACACACGCTCTCCTGATTTCTATCTGAGAGCCACCTCGGTTTGAATGCCTCTGTCGCACCGACTCGCATGCCTTTTCCGTGATCTATCCCACACATGTATTGGTATGTTTGAGAGCCTTCTTCTCCATCCATACTACGCGGATGACCTTTGGATCTCTGTCCACCGTCCCAACATGGGGTATCACTCATGCCACCACTATTGGTTGACCACATTGGAGTTTCGATTAAGCTCTTTTTTGACTCCTTAAAACAATGAAAAGATCACAGAGCATAGCTGCTTCCTTTCTCACTCGCTAAAGTATAGGAAAGGGTGTCTACATCGTCTTGTTTACCTCCTTTTGTGGACCATGTAGAACATCAATTGAAAAGGACCTCCTTGGCACACTCAAGCCAAGACAGTACCCCTCTACATACATTTATGCTTTCTCGAGTAAAGGGGCCACACTTTATGAAAAATCCCGCCATCGGTTGTCGTTAAGCTCTTTTCTAGCCATCTCAACAAGAAAATATTACCGAGCAAGCTTGGTTTCGTTCATGCTTTTAAAAGTATTTGAATGACCATCCAACTAGTATAGGTTTAACCTTTTCTGGCCTAATTGGAATACCAATGGTAAAGAAGTCTGTCATCCCCTCCAGGATGGGAGAGCTCTCCTTTGTATACTTTTATCATTTTTTGGGCACAGGAGACTACCAATGAAAAAGAGCCCCCACTGTAGTCTTATTCGTGCTTTCAGACCCTCTAAAATTGAAAGCAACAACGAGCATTTACCTTCTCGGGCTCGCCAAAAATCCACGATAATGTACCACAATGGTGTCCCTAGACACCACCCCATAGAAAAAAGTTTGGCAGCATTCCCACATTGGGTTGCCTTTGTTCAGAGTATTCTACAATGTGTCTTCCTTGGATCCCATTAGTATCAAAAGTGTCCACCTCCTCCAAGTATTTCCCATCTGCAGTGACATTCCCAATATCACAGCTATGATCCCATTCCCATGAGTTAGTTTCATTTGCTTCCTGGTCTTCCCTATCATCATACTCTAAACAAAGGAAGTTTGAGTCTCCCACTCCCCCCTACCCCTATTCAATTCCTTCCCTTCCCTCCCCTCCCCTCCCCCCCCAATTCATTTATTTAGTCAACAGATTACTTCACACCTTTCGGTTATCCACCTCGTGCTCCCGGTCAAGGAAACATCATTGCCTTGACTAGGGGCAGGTCTCCCTCTATCGACGCCAACCCACATATTCCAAAGGATAGGCCCAAAGGTCCTTATAAATTGGTTTCATTAAAATCATTGATGCATTAGGGGAAATTTAAACTCAAAATGGGCCTTTTAACTTTTATTCAAATTCCATGTCATCATGTGTTAGCCAATGAAATTGCTTTAAATTTGAAATACTGTATAGGTCTTAAACACTTTTTTAATATAAATTTGGGGATAGGTATCATAAAAAAAACTAATTTTTTTGTTTGTATTTTTGACATATCTCCCTGTGTTTTTATTCAAATTTCGATCGGGAGAGCTCGTTGGATGCATAATTAATTATGCATCCAACGAGTACCCACTCGGCATACTTTTGATGGATCCCGCTACCCCAAAAACAATAAATACCTGAAAAAATGGAATGATGACATCATCATTGTATTTTTTCAGGTATTTATTGTTTTTGGGGTAGCGGGGTCCGTCAAAAGTATGCCTAGTGGGTACTCGTTGGATGCGTAATTTAATTCTGCATCCAACGATCTCTCTCGATCGAAATTTGAGTAAAAACACAGGGAGATATGTCAAAAATACAAACAAAAAAGTAGTTTTTTTCTTTTCTTCCTCCAAAATTAATAAATATTATCTTATTATTTTAACTATTATTTTATTAGTTCATTTTAGGAGGCCCATTTTGAGTTGAAATTTCCTCTAATGGGTTCCTTGGACCACTTGAGAGGAGTCCTTAGTGCCTCTTGGGATGGTTGTTTCTCACGTGCTCAACTTCAACTCCATCATCACACCGTTGAGATTCGTACAGGGTTTGTTCTACACAATACTTGGTCAAAGACCCCGGATGTCACCTGACTCTAGCACATTGGTGAGTCCACTCGAGGGACCTAAACAGGTTATGTCCCTTGTGATTTTTGGGTTGTGTTGGAGATAGTGTTCAAAATCCCCAGTAGTGCTTCGATATACCTTTATGATTGATACAACATACTTGTACCGTAGATATTCTGATTCTCAATCAGCGAGTCCACATAGCTATGTACTAGATCCAGCAGACCGTTAGTCATGAAGATATAGCATTCCATGAGAATGCCATGGGTCCAATGTACTAGATCAGTATTGTATTCAGCCTCACATAGACGCAACCAACATTGTAACACCAGTTGTATATGATCATCTCTTTTATTTTAGAGCATAGATCAAATGATTCTTTTGACATTGTCACGAGCATGGGAATACCTGCCTTGTCCATTTAAATGTCACACATTTGTTGTATCTCACCCATTGATGGGAACCAAATTAACACAAAAACCAAAATCCACCATGCCCCATCCCTAGAAGCATCACCTCTATATAGTAAATCCTATGATGTCCATCGTCCATACGTTGAGCTCCTTCCCTCACACATCAGGGGGCAATCTGTTAACCCAAAAATCCCCCACATAGCTCTCTATGGCCTACACCACCTAAGGATACCATCTCACAACCCCCATACCACTCCATCAGACCTTCCATTAAACCTTCACACCTCCAAAAGATCCCAAGGATGAAGAAAAGGGATAAAGAGCCCAAAAAAGCCCCCTAGGAGCTAAAGCCCTAAAAAATTGGATAAAACCCTAAAAGGGGCTAAAGTTAGGGCAGAAGGGGCTAAAGGCCCAAAAAAAGTGGCTAAATCCTTGACCAAGGGCTTAAAACCCTAAAATCCCTTGGAAAAACTATAAAAGGAGGGTGGGGGGTCACTCTCAAAACACTTCTCCCTTTCCTATTGTTATGCTTCCCGTGGATGCTTTGAGACCTTTGCCTTTCAAACCACCCACATTCCCTCTCCTCCAAATCCATTACCGTTTGAGCCATTGCTCCCCCAAGCAAGAGAGGGTTCCAGGAGCTAGGGCATGGTGGCCCATTACCCACTAAGAGAAGGTATATTTGTGTTTTTTTGTTTGATTCTTAGCTATTTAGATTTCTTTGACTTCTAACCATTGTTTCTTGCAGGTTTTGTTTAACATTGTTTGCAGGTTTCTCCATTGTAGCTTAGGTTTATTTTGCAGGGTTTAAGGAGGCAGAACCCTAACTCGTTTTTTGCAGAGGGGTTCACAAAGCTTCCACTTCTTCTTTCTGCTATTGCTTATGATTTAGTTTAGCTCTGGTTTCTACCACTAGATTAGCTTAGTTTAATTTACCGTTCTATTTACTTGAATTTCCATTTCATTTTTCCTGTTTTCCAATAGTAGGAACCTACCCTTGTGCCCTATAGGTACAAGGGAGTCATTCCTGCTCCTACAGTGAGGATAAATCCTCACTACAGCTTTAGCGACCATACTAGGTTGATCCCACAGGATCCCTGGTCGAAAATTTTCATTTTTAAGTTTTTAAAATTTTTTCCCTAGTTTTTTAGGAATCTTATGTTAAATCTATCTTAAATCCTATTTATTTCCTATTTTAACCACTACTGAAGCCTCTGCTAGGCCAAACCAACTCAGACTGACCCCAGTACCAGTTACTGTCGGCCAGATCTGACTCTATCTCACCAAAAAACCCCATTTCGGAGCAGGGCTCTCTTATCGGGGAAAAATGTGTGACTGGGGCACTCTTAATGAGCAAACAGGTGCACCCAGGGTGCACTTAATCCCCTAATAAGCGTGAATTCATCCCAGAAACTCAGGTTGCGTTGTTTTTGCATTCTGTGCGACCCCCTCGCTAATTTCTGAAAAAATCTCGTGCCCCCCTTGCTAGATTTGGTAAGAAATGTGCGTCTTGTAACACAAAAGTTGAATTTAAGATTAATAGACAGTAATTTTTAGTTTCAGAGGACTGTTAGTGTGGCCCAGCCACCTCTGTCCACCATTACAAGTCATTTTCAGTTTCAGTTTGTATTTTCTGCAAATAATTTCATGAACAACGTGTAAATGTTAAATGAACCATTAAGGCTTAATAAAATGAACTAGTCTAACTAAAAATAACTTAAAAATAACCATATTGCTTCCCCCTTCCTCCTCTACCCATTCATCACCCTCCGGGGTATTCTGGCATACGACAAAGGGAAAGCTCGTATAGATCTAGGAACTCCATGATATTTTTCCCAAACCACTAAAACCGGGTGACCTGGAAGGTAGAAGGGGTAGAGAAGGAGGGATTCTCAAAGCGCTAAGCATCCTCCCTATTGACCAACCTAGCATCCAGGAGGTGATTTGAGGATCTACGGATGGACTTAGTCCCATTATGTTGAGAGCCTGAGGGCCTAACACCTTCTCCTGGTTGAAGAAGAATATTACTGTGAGGTAGACATCTAGTTAGGCCAGCAAACATTCAGGGTTAATCACTGTACTTGCTTACAAATTTTTGTTTATGCTTGCATACAAAACCATGACATGAAATCTACCATGATGAATTCATAAACCATAGTGCAGCAACCAAATACCAAAAAAAGCAAGCAAATCAACACACCATACCGAATAATTAACCCGGCTCAGTTCATCATGCTGAGTAAGCCTTAAAATTTACCAAATTTACACTAAGTTCAATCAATTTTGTAGTCTTTGAGGACATAAGTCCCTGACTGCTTCAACTATGGGAGTACTTGGGGTTTTCCCAGAAACTCAGTGTGAGGAGTGCCACAGGAAAACCAAAGTAGCTGGCCGCTCAGAGGAATTGCCAAGCGAAACGGGAAATGACCCCTTCCGATTGAGTAGAAGCACCTGTGAGGAACAATCCAAGCGCTGTCTTCTGGTAGTCTTGGTGACCGAGAGACCAGCTTCAGCCAATAGGAAGCTATTGAAACTGAGGTCCAAATCTCATACCCACCAGTTTCATACACAAAAGCGAACACAATTGATCCTCCACGATCTTCCTCACGCCTAAGAGGCGAACCACCACCATTTGGAACACTTGATCGGCACCGTCGAAGCCATTCTCAGCGATCTCCCACACCATCAGAGGGCCACACTACCTCTGATTCTAATTTAGACCTGTATTAGTCTGAACTAGACCTCCACACTGCACCATCAATCCCCATGGCTAGTGCGAACCCGAATCCATTTTTCGGCCTAACCTCAGCAAGTGGACTCATGTACACATCACAACCTGTCACCCACAACTTGGAAAGTGGCCCAAGCATAGTCATGCAGACTGTCATTAGCCAACTACCACCACCCATAGTGACCAGCCAATCTGGCCCAGTGGTAACACAGTGGGGTAGTGGCCCCTCCACACACACTGCCCCTCCTGCCACATAGGGGGGAAATACACCGACCACCTACATTTCCTCTACTGTCATACATGGGGGAAATGCCCCCGCCACCCATACCACCCCACACATAGTGCTTGGGGGCATTGGCCCATCTGCAATGGTGCCACCACAAGCCCCCCCAGATGTCCAGATGCACTAGGCACCTGCAAACCCCACCCCCATTGTAGCCCCATCCCACATTAACTTGGGATCAAATCTTCCATTCATGGCTCATCTGAACTTGCTTGATTTGGCTAGATTAACAAACGAATCCATCTACCACCAATATTTTTGGCCACCTATGCCAACTAAGCTGCCATCAAACATCCCCAAGTTTGAAGGAAAAGCCAGGGAATGTCCCCAAAACCACATAATGACATTCCATCTATGGTGCTCATCCAACAACATTGTAGATGACTCCATTAAGCTGAGGTTGTTCCAACGCACCCTTACAGCTGTTGTAGCCAAATGGTACATTGAGCTGTCGCAAGCCAAGTATCTGGACTTCAACTCCCTATCCTTCATGTTCGTACACTATTTCCAACTCCCTGTCAGATATGATGAGGGGATGGAGATCCTATTATCCTGACAACAAAGCACCGCCAATCACATAACTGACCATATCCATGAGTGGCGGCGACACCGTAGCTTATGAAAAATCCAACTAGATGACATGATCTTCTTGGATTGGTTCCTTAAGACTTTACTCCTGCCCATCACAAAGGACGTTGCATATGAATGTCCCCAATATAAAGAAGAGGCCATACTAAAGGCCCAACAATTTGATCTCATTTATGCTGAGTCTGGATACCTGTACACCGTCATTCCAGATGCTCCCCGTCCAAGTACCTCCTACCGCGACGCACTGAGGGAATCCCACACTGTAGATGGAATCATAGGGTCAATATCCCAACAACCACAGCCTCGACCAAAAAAACCTACCATTAAACCACAACCAAGCAACATCGCTAATGTTTCTTACCAAAAAGAAGCTTCGGACTATGCTATAATGATGTCTCAGTCTGGAGCAACAACTTCCTATGCATAACCTGCGTCACCGCAGTAGGCTCAGGCCATGACTTGGGAAATGCAGCAGTATGTGGGGAAAATTCCCACATTCGTGGCACCACCACCTCCACAAATCTATTATGCACTGCCAGTGCAACCAGTTCAAGCCCCCGCTCCCACTCCCCCCACTCCGTTGGGATAGGTGTTTGCACAGCAAAACCGTCCCATCCAGCCTGACCCCAACAATCAATAAGGGAAATCTAGGAATAATCGGCTCTGCAACCAAGGCAATAACCAACCACAGGGAGGTAGTCAACAACCGAATCCTCCCAACAATGTCGTGGCAAACCAGTCAGCCCAGAACCCCACATGACCAAATGCACCAAGACGTAATGCTTTGTTGCACACAAACCAAGCATGCACACTCTGTGAGGTCTATGGGCACTATACATTTGAGTGTCCCTTCATGGGTCATGTGAAGCAGGCCATTTGAAATGAGGCCCAACAAGATGCCAATGCTACAAACCAAGTAGAACCCAACCCGGCACCTCAAGGACCTCCCCCCATGGTGCTTCAAAACCCGCTTCTAGTCCAAGGATTGGTGGCAACTACACCCCCTCCCCAAGATAATCTTAATGCTCCGGGGGCACCTCCCATAGCCAAAATAGGTGTTCATCACCTACTAGCCATGACGACTGAAGAGGTCAACTTGCAGACCAGATGGAATCAGTACGGTACCACCACCAAACCTATTGACTCATCAGCACCATTCACGTCTAAAACAATCAACTTACCTCTTTAGCTACCCCCATTTCTATGCCCCCCATATGTAGAATCGCCAATAATGCCACAGTTAGAGTTGTAGTAAGCTATAGCATTGTGGATGATTTGGCCCAAACGCCAACCGCCATGTCCGCTCTTGAGGTACTTAAAATGTGCCCAATGCAGCGAAAATCCTTACTAGCCACTCTAGGGGTAGTAGACCCCTCTGACTCCAAGATGATCACCTTTAACATGGATAAAGGGGAACCATGCATGCCCTCCACTATCGCCTTCCAAATCCTAGTGTCCATCTAGAATTTGGTTGTGCACTGATGCATAGTGGATGAGGGGGCATGCATGTGCGTCATGTCTACCTTAGTTTGGCAGAATCTTGGATCACCAATTCTGCAACTATCCTCCATGACTCTATGGGATTATGATGGACATCCCACTAAATCCCAAGGAATCCTCTCCCATGTCCCCATCACGTTAGCTGGGAATAAAGTCCTGATTGACATAGAAGTCATCAATGCTCAACTAGACTACAGCCTCCTCCACGGAAGGAGTTACATGTATGCTATGCGATCCGTCGGGTCAACTGTCTTCCGCCTCATGATGTTCCCCCATGAAGGGAATATTTTGATGGTTGACCAACTCACCTACCATGATCCGCAAGGGCTAACAGCACCTACCAACATTATCCCTACCATCACCACCATTGAGCCGCAAGGGGCAACCGCACATGCTAACATCATCCCTGCAACCAACACCATCGTTGAAAACACACCAGCCTCCCCATTGTTGAATGTGGGCCTTGGGTTGTTTACTGATACCTCCATGATGGCTCCTTTCCCATTGGTGTCACCACCACTGACACAAAAAGAAACTGCGGACTTGTGCATGGTCTCATCAAGCACCACTGCACCCAAACAACAAACATAGCCGCATCCCCAACCACGACCACAACATCGTCCATAGCTGCAACATCACATGTAGCAGCATAATTACGCACAGTCGCAACCACAACCTCACCCCCACATGCAACCAGCTGGGAGTTATGTGGGCTCATCTCTATTCCATACAATTCCCTTCCTCTTTCTCCCACCTGGTGTCATGAGCAAGCCAGTCATGGCCACCTTAAGCCTACCCAGCTTTACGTTGGGGATCCCGGTGTGGTATCTCGATACACCAGCTCAACCAACAATGCCCCAGGTTTTTTTAACTCTTGTGCAACCTATTGCGGTTGAGTCTCACCCCCCACCCGGTTTGCATAAGCCAACCGCCGCACCTGCACCTACACCTGCACTTCCCCAACCCAAAAGGGCTAGGGAAAAGAACACCAAATCCACCATAGAACCACGATAAGTCCCACCTTGTGCCATTTGCGAACAACAGTGTCATCCAACATAGAATTGCCCTGAAATCCTAGTGATCCATGCACATCTGGATGCCATGGATATGAACGAAAACATCCCCATGGTTGAACTCCCAACCATGCCACTAGTTAGGAACAAGGCATTGAGGACAAACCATGCTTTTTCCCTTTGTGGCTTGTATGGACATTACTCCCACCATTGCCAAGACCTTCCTGAATTTCGAATGGCTCTTGTTGACCACCGTAACCATTCCCTTGAGTTTGAAATCACCTTGATCGAAGAATTTCACCCACCACCACCTTCTTCAGACACCATGTACATCTAAATGATGTGCAGTTCCACCGACCCGCTTATCTCCTCCTCCATCGACAGTCCATCAGAAGTGTCTCTTTGTTTCTTCAACAATGATGAGGAGATACTTGAAGCTCTGATCACCCTTGAACACCCATGGGATGACATGCACCATCGCTCGTCCTTCCTCTCAGAAGAACTTGTGTCATAGTCCAACCAGTTTTCTGTGGAGACCAAAGATTTCATCCATGGGAAGGTTGACTAGTTCAAGAACCCAATCCTAGCACAGGATGCCTTCAAAGAAGGGAACATGGTGAACATTTCTCCAACCATTAAAATAAACATCTCAACCAACTCTGAGATCATTTAAGAAATAATGCTGGGGGCAACTTGCTCCCCGGAAGAGGTCGATGCCTACACATCTCTCTTTCAAGAGTTTCATGATATCTTCACGTAGTCATACACTGAAATGCCTAGCTTAGATCCATCCATCATGGAGCACCACATCGACACATGGCCTGATGTGGCACCCGTACGCCAAAAGCAATGGGCCATCCATCCATCCAAAGTGGCTGCGGTGAAATCCGAGATAGAGAAGCTGCATACAGCCAGCTTCATTTATCGCATTGCATACACTACTTAGGTTTCTAATCCTATTCTCATGAATAAAAAATAGGGTACCATTTGCGTTTGCACAGACTTTCATGATCTCAATGGGGCATGTCCCAAAGACAACTTCTCGACACTGTTCATCAACCAAATCATCAACGCATGTGCCGGGCATGAGGCCTTCTCCTTCATGGATGGATTTTCTGGCTACAACCAAATCCAAATCCGGAAAGAAGATAATTACAAGACAGCATTCACAACCCCATGGGGCACATTCGCCTACCAAGTCATGCCCTTTGGCCTCAAAAATGCTGGAGCCACCTTCCAGCACACCATGACATATTGTTTCCATGATTTAATTCACATCATCTTGGTCTACTTGCACGATCTCACTGCTCGATCATGAAAACAAGAACAACATATGGATGACTTGCGGCAAGTCTTTTTACGTTTCCGTAAGTACAACATCTGTCTGAAGCCCCTCAAGTGCATTTTCTGTGTCCCTGTAGACCAAACAATCCCCCACATAGCTCTCAATGGCATACACCACCCAAGGAAACCATCTCACAACACTCATTTCACTCCATAAGACCTTCTATTTGAACCCCACACCTCCAAAAGAGCCCAAGGATGAAGAAAATCGTTAAAACCCCCAAAAAAGAGCCCAAAATAGCCCCCTAGGAGCTAAAGCCCTCAAAAAGGGGCTAAAACCCTAAAAGGGGCTAAAGTTAGGGAAAAAGAGGCTAAAGGCCCAAAAAAGGTTCTAAAGCCCTGACCAAGGGCTTAAAACCCTAAAATCCCTTGGAAAAACTATAAAAGGAGGGTGGGGGGTCACTCTCAAAAAACTCCTCACTTGCCTATTGTTATGTTGCCTGTGGATGCTTTGACACCTTTTTCTCTCAAACCACCCACTCTCCCTCTCCTCCATCTCCATCTCATCAAGCCATTGCTTCCCAACCAAGAGAGAGGTGCTCCCATGAGCTAGGGCATGGTGGCCCATTTCCACCAAAGTGAGGTATAATTTATTTTCATGGTTGTTTATTTGTTTTGTTTTCTAACCCTCTTTTCTATTTGCAGGTTTTTCATTGACATTGTTTGCAAGTTTAGTAGCTTATGTTTATTTTGCAGGTTTTGGAGGAGGAACCCTAACCTACTGTGTGCAGAGGGGTTTAACAGTGCTTCATCTCCTATCTTTAATTTTTGTTATTAGCTCATAGTTTAGTCTAGATTTTGTTTTCTGTCACTAGATTAACTTAGTTCAATTCGTTGCTTTGTTTATTTGCATTTCCATTCCAATTTTTTTTACATTTTTTTAAGAGTAGGAACCTACCATTGTGCCCTGTAGGCACAAGGGAGCCATTCATGCTCTTGTAGTGAGGACAAATTCTCACTATAGCTTTGGAGACTCCACTAGGTCAATCCCACAAGATCCCTAGGCCAAAAATTTCAAGTTTTCAAGTTTTTTTCCATTTTACCCTAGTTTTCAGAAATCTTAGGTTAGATCTATTTAAATCTACTTTATTTCTTGTTTTAGTCAGTGTTGAAGCCTCTGCTAGGCAGAGCCGAGTCAGACTGACCCTAGTACCAGTTATTGTCAGCCAGATATGACCTTGCATCACCAAAAAACCCCTTTCCGGAGTAGGTCCCTCTTATTGGGGGAAAAGGTGAGACTGGGGTGCACTTAATTGGCCAACAGGTGCACCCAGGGCACACTTAATCCTCAAACAAGCGTGACTTCATCCCAGAAGCTCAAGTTGCGGGTGTTTTCGCATTTTGTGTGACCCCCTCACTCATTTCTAGAAATTCTCGTGGCCCCCTCATGGGATTTGGTCAGAAATGTGTGGCCTGTCACACAAAAGTTGTATTTAAGTTTAATTAACAGTAATTTTCAGTTTTAGAGGACTGTTAGTGCGGCCCAGCCACTTCTGTCCACCATTACAGGTCTCTTTTAATTCCAGTTTTCATTTTCCGCAAATCAATCCATGAACAATGTGTATATGCTAAATCAATCATTAAGTCTTAATAAAATGAATTATTCTAACTAAAAGTAACTTAAAAATAACCATCTTGCTGCCCCCTTCCTCCTCTACCCAGACATCACCCTCTGGGGTATTCTGGCATACGACGAAGGGTAAGCTCGTATAGATCTAGTCACTTTATGGTATTTTTCCCAAACCACTAAAACCAGGTGACTTGGAAGGTTTAGGGGCTAGAGAAGCAGGGCTTCTCATGGCACTAAGCGTCCTCCCTGTTGACCAACCTAGCACTTGGGAGGTGACCTGAGGATCTATGGATGGGCTTAGTCCCATTGTGTTGAGAGCCCAACACCTTCTCTTGGTTGAAGAAGAATATCATTGAGAGGTAGACATTTAGTTAGGCCAACAATTCAGGGTTAATCACCATACTTGCTTACAAATTTTGTTTATGTTTGCATACAAAACCATATTGCAGACCAAATACCAGAACAAACACTCAAACCAACACACCATACCAAATAATTAACCCAACTCGGTTCATGACACTAAGAAAGCCTTAAAATTTATCAAATTTAGACCAAGTTCAATCAATTCTATAGTCTTTGAGGACATAAGTCCCTGACTACTTCAACTGTGGGAAGTACTAGGGCTTTGTTTAGAAGCTCATTATGAGGAGTACCATATGAACCCCAAAGTAGCTGGCCACTAAGAGGAATTGCCAAGCGAAACGGGAAACAACCCCTTCCGATTGAGTAGAATCACCCATGAGGAACAAGTCAAGCGCTGTCTTTTGGCAGTCTTGGTGGTTGAGAGACCACCTTCAACCAATAGGAAGCCATTGAAATCAGGGCCCAAATCTCATACCCACTAGTTTCATACACCAAAGTGAACACAATTGATCCTCCACGATCTTCCTCATGCCTAAGAGGTGAACCACCACCATTTGGAACACTCAGTCGGCACTGTCATAGCCATTCTCAGCGATCTCCCACACCATGAGAGGGCCACAAAACCTTTGATTCTGATTCAGACCCATATCAGTCTAAACCAGAACTCCACACTGCACCATTAAGCCCCATGGCTACTGCAAACCCGGATCAATTTTATGGCCTAACCTTAGCAAGTGGACCCATGTCCACATCACAACATGTCACCCACAACTTGGTAAGCGGTCCAAGCACAGTCATGCAGACTTTCATTAGCCAATTGCCACCACCAATAGTGACCAGCCAAGCTGGCCTAGTGGTAACACATGGGGGTAGTGGCCCCTCCACACACATTGCCCCCCCTGCCATACAGGGGGGTAGTGCACCGACCACCCACATTGCCCCGACTGCCATACATGGGGGCAGTGCCCCTACTATCCATACCATCCCACTCACGACACTTGGGGGCATTCGCCCATCCGCCATGGTGCCACCACAAGCACCCCCAACCATGCAAATGCATTATGCACTTGCAAACCCCACCCCCATTGCGGCCCCTTCCCACATAAACTTGGGGTCAAATATTCTCTTCATGGCTCGTCTGAACTTGCCTGAATTGGCTAGATTAACGAATGGCCCCATCTGCCACCAAGCATTCTGGCCACCCATGCCAACTAAGCTGCCATCATACATCCCAAAGTTTGAAGGCAAAGCCAGGTAATTTCAGCAAAATCATATAATGACATTCCATCTATGGTGCTCATCCAATAGCATCGTAGACGACTCCATCAGGCTGAAGCTATTCCAATGTACCCTTACAGGTGTCGCGGCCAAATGGTACATTGAGCTACCATAAGCCAAGTACCCCAACTTTAACTCCCTAGCCTTCATGTTCCTACAGTATTTCCAACTCCCTATCAGATATGACGAGGGGGTGGAGATCTTGCTATCCTATTTCCAAAACACCTCCACTCACATCACTGATCATATCCATGAGTGGTGGTGGCTCCGCAGCTTGTGTAAGATCCAAGTTAATGAAAGGATCTTCTTGGATTGGTTCCTTAAGACTTTTCTCTTGGCCATCGTAAAGCACATCGCATATGAACGCCCCCAATCTGAAGAAGAGGCCATACTGAAGGCCCAACGATTTGACCTCATCTATGCCCAATCGGGATACATGTCTACTATCATCCTAGATGCTCCTGGTCCGAGTACCTCCTACTGCGACGCACCAGGGGTATCCCATTCTATGGATGGCATCATAGGTTCAGTCTCCCAACAACCACAACCTCGACCGACACCACCTACCGCGGCATTGCAACCAAGCAACACTGCTAATGTTGCTTATCAAAACAAAGCTCTATACTATGCTAGAATGATGTCCCAGTCTAAAGCAACAACCTCTTATGCACAACCTACGCCACTTCAGCAGGATTAGGCCATGGCTTGGACAACACGACAGTATGTGGGGAAAATGCCCACATTCATGGCATCACCACCCCCACAAATATACTATGCACCACCAATGCAACAAGTTCAAGCCCCTGCCCCTGCTACACCCGCTTCGTTGGGACAAATGTTTGCACAAAAAAACCATCCCAACCAGCCTGTCCCCAACAATCAACAAGGGAAAGCTAGAAACAACTGGCCCCATAACCAAGGAAATAACCAACCGTAGGGAGGCGGTCAACAACCGAACCCTCCCAATAATGCTATGGCTAACCGACCAGCCCAAAACCCCCCACAACAAAATCCACCAAGACGCAATGCACCATTGCACACAAACCCACCATGTACACTCTGTGATGTCTATGGGCATTACACGTTTGAGTGTCCCCTCATGTCTTATGTTTAGCAGGCCATTCAAAACGAGGCCCAATAGGCTTCCAATGCCCCCAGTCAAGCCCAACCCAACTAGGCACCATAAGGACCTCCTCCCATGGTGCTTCAAAACCCACTACCAGTCCAAGGACTGGTGGCAACTGCTCCCCCTACCTAGGCCAATCCCAACACTCCCAGGGCACCTCCCACGACCAAAACAGGTGTTCACCACTTGATGACCATGACCACTGAAGAGGTCAACTTAAAGACTAGATGAAATCAGTACGGTACCACCACCAAGCCTGTCGACTCATCAGCAGCATCCACATCTAAGACAACCAAGCTACCTCTCCAGTTACCCCCGTTCCTGCACCCCCCAATACGCAGAATTGCTAATAATGCCACAGCTAGAGCTGCAGTCAGCTATAGTGTTGTGGATGATTTGGCCCAAATTCCAATCACCATGTATGCTCTTGAGGTACTTAAAATGTGCCCAACACAGCGAAAATCCTTACTAGCCACTCTAGGAGCAGTAGACCCCTCCAACTCCAAGTTAATCACGTTTGACATAGAGAATGGAGAGCCACGCATGCCCTCCACTATCGCCTTCCAAATCTTGGTGTCCATATGAAACTTGGTTGTGCACCGATGCATAGTGGATGAGGGGGCATCTACATGCATCATGTCTACCCTGGTTTGGTAGAAGCCTAGATCACCAATTCTGCAACAATCCTCCACAACTCTGTGGGCTTATGATGGACATCCCACTAAAGCCCAAGCAATCCTTCCTCATGTCCCCATCACGTTAGCTAGGAAGACAGTCCTGATTGACATCGAAGTTGTAAATGCTCACCTAGACTAAAAACTCCTCCCTGGGAGGAGTTACATGTACACCATGTGAGCCGTCGCATCAACTATCTTTCACCTCATGATGTTCCCCTACGAAGGGAAGATTATGATGGTTGACTAGCTCACCTACCACGATCTGCAACGGTTAACAACGCTTGCCAATGTTATCCCTACCATCACCACCACTGATCCACAAGGGGAAACCACACACGCTAATGTCATCCCTGCAACCAACACTGTGGTTGAAAACACACCAGCCTCCCCACCGTTGAATGTTGGCCCTAGGTCATTTATCGATCCCACCATGACAGCTCCTTACCCATTGGTGTCACCACCACCGACACAAAAAAAAACTATGGACTTGTGCATGGTCTCATCAAGCACCTCTACACCCAAACAACAACCGCAACTGCAGCCCCAACCACAACCACAACATCGTTCATAGCTGCAACTCCAACAGTAGCCGCAACATCACCCACAGCAACAGCATTATGCGTAGCCACAACCACAACCTCACCCCCACATGCAACCAGCTGGGAGTTATGTGGGCTCATCTTCGGTCCATACAATTCCCTTCCTCTTTCCCCCACCTGGTGTCATGAGAAAGCTGGTCATGGCCGCCTTAAGCCTACCCAACTTTACGTTGGGGATCTCGATGTGGTATCTAGATCCACCAGCTCAACCAGCAATGCGCCAGTTTGTGTTAACTCTGGTGCAACCTATTGCGATTGAGTCTCACCCCCCACCTGGTCCGCATAAGCCAACCACCACACCCGCACCTGCACCGCCCCAACCCAAAAGGGCCAGGCGAAAGAACACAAAAGCCACCACAGAACCACGACAAGTCCCACCTTGTGTCGTCTGCAAAAAATAGAGCCATCCAACTTAGAATTTCCCTAAAATCCCAGTGATCCGTTCGCATCTGGATGCCATGGATACGAACGAAAAAAACCCCATGGTTGAACTCCCAACCACACCACTAGTTAAGAACAAGGCATTGAGGACAAACCATGCTTGCGCCCTTTGTGGCCTGTATGGACATTACTCCCACCATTGCCAAGACCTGCCTGAATTTTGAACGGCTCTCGCTGACCTCCGTCACCATTCCCTTGAGTCTGAGATCACCTTGATCAAAGAAGTTCACCAATCACCTCCTTCGTCCGACACCATGTCCATTTACATGATGTCTAGTTCCCCTGACCAGCTCATCCCCATCTCCAACGACGATCCATCTGACGTGTCACTTCGTTGCTTCAACAATGATGAGGAGATACTTGAAGCTCTGACCACCCCAGAATACCCATGGGATGACATGCACCATCACTCGTTCTTCCTCCCAGAAGTGCTGGTGTCACAGTTCAACCAGTTTTCCGTGGAGACCAAAGATTTCATCCATGGGAAGTTTGACTGGTTCAAGAACCCAATCCTAGCACTCGATGCCTTCGAAGAAGGGAACATGGTGAAAATTTTTCCAACCATTAAGGTTGACATCTCAACCAACTATGAGATCATTGAGGAAATCATGCTAGGGGCATCTTGCTCCCCGGAAGAGGTCGATTCCTACACCGCCCTCCTCCAAGAATTCTGCGACATCTTTGCCTGGTCATATGCTAAAATGCATGGCTTAGATCCATCCATCATGGAACACTACATCGACACATGGCTTGATGTGGAACCCGTCTGCTAGAAGCAACGACCCATCCATCCATCCAAAGTGGCTGCGGTGAAAGTCGATATAGAGAAGCTGCACACAGCTGGCTTCATTTATCCCATTGCATACACAACTTGGGTTTCTAATCATGTTCCCATGAATAAAAAAATAGGGTGCCATTCGTGTTTACACAGAATTCCACGATATTAATGGGGCATGTCCCAAAGATACTTCCCCACCCCGTTCATTGACCATATCATCGATGCATTCGCCGGACATGAGGCCTTCTCCTTCATGGATGGATTTTTTGGCTACAACCAAATCCAAATTCGAAAAGAAGACCATTACAAAACGACATTCACAAACCCATGGGGCACATTCGCCTATCGATTCATGCCCTTTGGCCTAAAAAATGATGGAGCCACCTTCCAGTGCACCATGATGCATTAATTTCACGATCTCGTTCACATCATGTTGGTTTGTTTCAACAAACTCATCACGCGATCGCAAAACCACACACAACACGTAGATGACTTGCGACAAGTCCTAATGCGATGTCGCCAGTGCAGAATCTACTTGAACCCATCCAAGTGTGTTTTCTGTGTCCCCATGGGTCATCTCCAAGGATTCATCATGTCACACAAAGGAATGACCACTGATCCTGAGAAAGTCCAAATGGCTTTCCCCCTAACATCGCCCCTTTGAGTGACAACGTTCTAAATTGTATTATAGTCTTTTCATTTTTTGTTTTACACATTTTTCCTGATTGAGTATTATGTATCGTTTCCTCTCATTGCTTTAAATGGAGCACACCTCAGATTAATATATGGGATTCACAGATGGAGCAAGCATATGGTACCCGAACCTCGCCTCGGCTGCATGGGTAATCTTCTCCCCGTCGCACGAGTTGATCCACATCGATGGAATATGCGTGGGCACCGCAACCAAAAACCAGGCGGAGTATGATGGTGTCAATGGCCTCTTGGCCGCTGCTCACTACAATTAAGAATTCACCATCTCAATGTCTTCTTAGACTCCCAGCTGCTCGTTTCTCAACTGAACAACCACTACCGAGTTCATGATCCCTGCCTCTTTAGAAAGTACGTGCGCACTAAACACATGGTCAGAACATTTGAATCCATCACATTCACACATGTTCCCAAGAACCTCAATAGTGTCACAGATCAAATGGCTAACGATATTCTAAATTGGCACATCCATAATAGCATATAGGAAACATACAACCATAACATAATGCATAATCATGTCAAAAGATACACACACAGTGTAATAATACATCACATAGGCATTTGCATTCCACAACATAATAAAAAGACTCACATAATAAAACCATAAAGGCGCATCCACGTGTGTCAAAAATATATATAGATATAAATCCATAAGTTGCATGTCCAAAACATGTCCAATACAAAAATGAGAAGCCACATATGCTTTCTCAATAGGATATACATAAGTGACACAAAAACCCCTAAGTGCACCAACTCACTAAAAATAGCCCCACAAGGCTACTAATCCAATTCAGACCCATCATCTAACTTGGACTTATCATCTTCTGAAGAGGACGCATCCTCTACAAGAAGACCAGCTCTCGCCATCCAGCGAAAGTGCTCACAAGCCACTGCTATCTTCCTCATCACGCCCGTCAGCTCGAGAGGAAGATTGTGAATAGCAGCAATAAAGTTAGTGCTCAAGTGCTGCCAGCCAACCTCTGACACTCCAGTAGCTACCTTCTCCATGTATGGTACCAGTCCATCCATATCGTGCTACCACCTGTGGGATCTCCCAGAAGGGGTCTCCATAGTATCCGCCGCAGGAGGTATGGTAACAACCCACCTCCAATACCTAGGTGGCGGGTGAGGACCAACATCTGCACGCACAAGCAAGGACACCATCAGTCCACATACATCAATATGAAAATCACTAACCAGCTCAACTATACTATGCACAAAGATAAACATAAAAATATCAAGCATACATACCATCTAGTCCCCAAGCCTGACCAGGAGGTCGGGGCATCTCAGGATCTCCCTGGAAATCCATACCCGCATACGGGTACTCCTCGATCATCACAGGTAGCTAGAGCCATTGCTCCAACAACTGCTCTGTGAAAAAGCGGCCCACTCTACCGCCACCCTCGTGAATCATCATCTGGCACCACCTATACATCCTCGGCTCCCATGGACCACTGTCCTCCACAGCCCAATGAGGATGAAGTGTAGGTACTTTCTCAAAGAAGAAAGCACATAGGAAGGAACCAAAGCAAAAAAAAGCGCCACTAGTCTTCGATTTGTTCAGCTAATGCCAAAGAACCTACAAGTACATCTGGCCCCATGCATAATATGTGACACCAATGACACGCTCTACTAACTATAGCTGACCACCAAAAATCTTGTGGCTCCTCATGGAACCCGAGATGTGCTACAGTAAAGTCCCCACCGCCCATGTAGACAACTCCTCAATGTCACACATCAGGATGTAAGAACCATGTACATACGTCGTAACGTAATAGTGTCGATCACATAGATCCTCTAATGTCTCCCCCCAAGACAGTACAGGTGCCAAGTCACCAACTAATCCCAATATTGGGAGCCTAGTAATGAAATACACATCCTCCAGTGTAATCTCAATAAGCTGGCCCTAGAAGAGGAACACCTCCTCAGCAACATCCCAAAAACCAATCAGAGTTTGCATCAGCAAACCCAAGCTTTGCATAAGTGGAATCCTCATAAACTTCAGCAACCCATAGTGGGCTAGTGTATCTCTAACACCCCCATCATGTAATGATGCATCTCTGACTGGCTTGCAGTCTCGCTCCCTCCATTTGATCTCCACCATCCTACACAAAGCAAAAACACTGATGTCAGACATCCCCACCATAAAAAAACCACCCAAAGGAGCCCAGGGTGCACTTATTTGAGCAAAAGGATCACCTAGGGCACTCATAATGGCCCAACAGGTGCACCAAGGGTGCATCTTTCCCTTCGAAATGAGCAACTTGGTGCATAAGAAACCCAAAACAGCTCATGGGGGGCCTCCAGGTGGTCAAATTCAGTAAAAAATCCATCAAAATGAAGAGGTTCAGTGAGATCTTTTACCTGCAAGTCGTGGCTCACGAAACCATCGATCGGATCAAGAGAAATCAGCAAATGAAGAATTAGGGCCCACCTCTCCAACTTCACAATGAACAGTGACAATGACACTTCACCATGTGTACCCTCTCCTTTTATAGGACCCATTTGACCTAATTTCTTCTGATCGACATGACAAGACCATACAGACTCTATTTAAGACACCGTTCATGCCACTGGTTTCAGAATTCTCCCCTCTATCTAATTATGAGACCATTGTCTCATGTTTAATAAGTCAATTTTGGGACCATTTCGCACAAGTCACCTCGATTCACGAGCCATGACATAACTATGCGAGTGCCTATGGACCGGTACTCGTATCAGACTTCCCAACCGCTACTCATGCAAGCAATTGGGCTGCCGCCCGTTAAGGATTGTACTATAATTTTACTTTTTTGTATTTATAATTTTCTTTTTCACCACACCTTACATAGACCTTTGGACCATCGTCCACAAAACCCTTTGTTTATCTTCCATATATTTGACATAGAAGTATCCTCAAGTTGCCACCCATTAAGAAATGTAATTTTAGCTTTTATTTTGTATTTTTAACACATAGATTGTCTTTTCTTTTTACCGCACCTTACACGGACCTCTGGACCACTGTACAAAAAATGATTTATTTTCTTACACGTATTTGGCATATAATTTTCCCTAGACTTGCACTCACATCGCATGCAGTCAAGTTCGTCCACCGCAACACACACACACGCTCTCCTAACCTCTGTCTGAGAGCCACCTTGGTTTTTGTGCCTCTGCCGCATCGTCTCGCGATCCTTTGCCGCGATCTATCCCATGCATGTATTGGTATGTTTGAGAGCCTTTTGCTCCATCCATACTGCGCGGATGACCTTTGGACCTCTGTCCACCGTCCCGACATGCAGCACCACTCGTGCCACCGCAGTCGGTTGACCACATTGGACTTTTTTTTAGGATATTTTCTAACTCCTTACAACAATGAAAAGATTACCGAGCACAGCTGCTTCCTTTCCTACTCACTAAAGTATGGGAAAGGGCATCTACATCATCTCGTTTACCTCCTTTTGCGGACCATGTAGACCATCAATCGAAAAGGACATCCTTGGCACACTCAAGCCAAGACTGTTACCCTCTGGATACTTTTGTGCTTTCTCAGGTAGCAGGGCCGCACTTGATGAAAAATCTCACCACCAGTTGTCGTTAAGCTCTTTTCTAGCCGTCTCAACAAGAAAATATCATCGAGCAAACTTGGTTTCGTTCATGCTTGTAAAAGTATTTGAATGACCATCCAGTCAATGTAGGTTTAACCTTTTCCGGCCTAATTGGACTACTAACGGTAAAGAAGTCTCTCATCCCCTCCAGGATGGGAAAGCTCTTCTATGTATACTTTTATCCTTTTTCAGGCACAGGAGACTAACAACGAAAAAAATCCCCCACTGGAGTCTTCTTCGTGCTTTCAGACTCTCTAAAATTGAAAGCACCATCGAGCATTTACCTTCTCGGGCTCCCCAAAAATCCACAAGATCATACCACAATGGTGTCCCTAGACACCACCCCATAGAAAACATTTTAGTAGCATCCCCACACTGGGTCACCTTTTTTCAGAGTACTCTATAATGTGTCTTCCTTGGATCCAATCAGTATCAAAAGTGTCCTCCGCCTCCAAGTATTTCCCATTTGCAGTGACATTCCCAGTATTACAACTATGATCCCATTCCCATGAGTTAAGTTTCATTTGCTACCTGGTCTGCCCTGCCCTCATACTCTGAGAAAAGGAAGTTTGAGTCTTCCACTCCCCCCCTACCCCTGTTCATCTTTTCCATTCCCTCCCCTCCCCCCCCAATTTAGTGATTCAGTCCGCAGATTGCTTCACACCTCTCGGTTATCCCTTGTGCTCTTGGTCCAGAAAACATCATTGCCTTGACTAGGGGCAGGTCTCCCTCTGTCGATGCCAACAGACATATTCCATAGGATAGACCCAGAGGTCCTTATACCTTGGTTTCATTAACATCATTGATGAGTTTCTTGGACAACTTGAGATGAGTCCTTAGTGCCTCTTGGGATGGTTTTTTCTCACGTGCTCGACTTCAACTCCATCATCGCACTATTAAGATTCATACAGGGGTTGTTACGCACAATATTTGGTCGAAGACCCCAGATCTCACCCGACTCTAGCACATTGGTGAGTCCACTCTAGGGACCTAAACAGGTTATGTCCCTTGTGATTTTTGGGTTGCGTTGGAGATAGTGATCAGAAGCCCCAACAGTGCTTTGATATACATTTATGATTGATGCAACATACTTGTACCACAGGGACTCTGAATCTCAATCAGCGAGTCCATACAGCTATGTACCATTCCAGATTCAGTAGACCATCAGTCATGAAGATGTAGCATTCCATGAGAATGCCATGGGTCCAATGTACCAGATCAGTGTTGTATTCAGCCTCACATGATAAGCAACCATCATTGTAATATCAGTTGTATAAAATCAGCTCTTGTATTTTAGAGCATAGATCAAAGGATTCTTTTGACATTGTCACGAGCATGGAAATGCTTGCCTCATCCATATACATGTCACCCATTTATTGTATCTCACCCATTGATGGGAACCAAATTAATACAAAACCAAAAGCCACCATGCCCAAGCCTCGGAAGCACCACCTCTCGACAGCAAATCCTATGATGTTCATTGGATATACGTTGAGCTCCTACCCTCACACATCAGGGGGCAATCTGTTAACCCAAAAATCCCCCACACAGCTCTCAATGGCCTACACCACCCAAGAACACCATCTCACAACACTCATTTCACTCCATAAGACCTTCCATTTGACCCCCACACCTCCAAAAGAGGCCAAGGATGGAGAAAAGGGCTAAAAACCCCCCAAAAAAGCCCAAAATATCCCCCTAGGAGCTAAATCCCTCAAAAAGGGGCTAAAACCCTAAAAGGGGCTAAAGTTAGGGCGGAAGGGGCTAAAGGCCCAGGAAAGGGGCTAAAGCCCTGACCAAGGGCTTAAAACCCTAAAATCCCTTGGAAAAACTATAAAAGGAGGGTGGGGGGTCACTCTCAAAACACTCCTCACTTGCCTATTGTTATGCTGCCTATGGATGCTTTGAGACCTTTTGCTCTCAAACCACCCACTCTCCCTCTCCTCCATCTCCATCTCATCAAGCCATTGCTTCCCAACCAAGAGAGAGTTGCTCCCATGAGATAGGGCATGGTGGCCCATTTCCACCTAAGTGAGGTATAATTTCTTTTCATGGTTGTTTATTTGTTTTGTTTTCTAACCCTCTTTTCTATTTGCAGGTTTTTCATTGACATTGTTTGCAGGTTTTGGAGGCAGAACCCTAACCTACTATGTGCAAAGGGGTTCAACAGTGCTTCATCTCCTATCTTTCATTTCTATTATTAGCTCATAGTTTAGTCTATCTTTTGTTTTCTATCACTAGATTAACTTAGTTCAATTCACTGCTCTGTTTATTTACATTTCCATTCCATTTCTTTTTACTATTTTCTAAGAGTAGGAACCTACACTTGTGCCCTGTAGGCAGAAGGGAGCCATTCCTGCTCCTGTAGTGAGGAGAAATTCTCACTACAGTCCTAGCAGGCCGTTTTCTCAGATTTATCGTCTCCCACAAAGGGATAAAGGTAGATCCCCTCAAATTTTAGGCCATCCTTGATCTTCCTTCCCCAAGAACTCGACACCAACTAGAAAGCCTACAAGGCAAGGCCAAATTCCTTTGTCGCTTTGTGCCAGAGTATGCAACAAAATCCTATGGATTCATCCATCTGCTCCACACAAAAATCCCCTTTCTTTGGGATCAGCAAGCACAAGAATCGTTCGAGGCACTCAAACAAGTCCTGGCTTTTGCACCATTACTCTCACCACCATATTTCACTCGAGACTTAATTCTTTATGTGTCAGCCTCAGAAAACGCCATTGCTGGAGTCTTGGTCCAAGAAGACGATGCTTGCCATGAGCACGTGGTTTACTACATCAGTCAGAAGCTAATAGGACCCCCGTTATGATATTCACCCAAGGAGAAATTAGCCCTCATCGTCATCTTCTCGGCTCAAAAATTGTGCCACTACATCATTGCCAACCATACTCGTGTAGTGGCTGATTCAAACCCAATGCGGTACCTCTTAAGCTGCTTCCTTCTACAAGGTCAAGTAGCTAAGTGGGTAGTCGTCCTCCAAGAGTTTGACCTAGAGTTTGTGTCTCCAAAAAGCACAAAGGCACTCGCACTAGCCACACTCATGACCGATCTACCCCCATTAAATGCATCATCACCCCCCAAGGATGATCTCCCTAATGATTTCCTATTCATCATATCTACAGACGACCCATGGTATGGGGACATCCTTCTCTATTTACGAATGCAAAAGTTCCCAGCACACTTCAACCTTGAGGATAAGCGACGCATCCGACATCAAGAAATTTGCCACTTGCTGATTGGAGATGTTTTGTATCGTCGAGGCATTGATACCATCCTACGTCATTGCCTCACCTAGGACGAGGCCGAGACCATCCTCAATGACTGTCATAGTGGAGCATGCAGTGGCCACCCTTTAGGCATGGAAACTGCCCAAAACATTCTGCGCGTCAGCTATTTTTGGCCCTCCATCTTCATTGATTGCATAGAGGCAGTCAAGCATTGTCATAGCTGTTAACTCTTTGCCACAAAGGAAAGAACCCCCTTGCACCATTACACCTCGTAGTCAAAGTCGGTCCCTTCTGCAAATGGGAAATCGAATTCATGACCATCAACCTCGTTTCAGCCAATGGCCACAAGTACATTATCATGGTAGTCGATTTCTTCACCAAGTGAGCCGAAGCCATGCCCACATTTGATTGCAAAGACAAAACCGTAGCACGTTTCTTCTTCAACCATGTTATTAAACGGTTTGGTGTCCCTAAACAATTAGTATCAAACCATGGGGCACACTTCCAAGGCGCTGTGTGGGATGAATTGACAACCACGTCGAAGTTCGAACACTAGTTCTCATCATCGTACTATACCCAAGGCAATGGCCAAGTTGAAGCGGTCAACAAAAGAATCAAAACAATGCTCCAATGGATGGTAGGAAATCACAAAACCAACTGGCATCACATGCTATTCTCTACCCTATGGGCTTATCGCACATCCACAAAAACCACAACCAGTTTCACCCCTTTCTGCCTAGTACATGGCGTCAAATCAGTGCTCCCTATAGAGTCCCAAATCTCATCTCTCCGCCTCATGGTGGAACTCCTTCCTGATACTTCACCTTTAGAAGAACAGCTCCTCCAACTCGAGCAAACCATAGAAGACCGTCGAGCTTCCCTCCAAGCCATTGAAGCAACAAAAACATGATCAAAGATCCAATATGACTCCCATGTCCACCCTCGCACCTTCAGTGAAGGCAATATTGTTCTAGTCTATGACCAACCCAATGATAAATTGGGCAAAGGCAAGTTCGAATCAATGTGGTATGCCCCATACGTCATCCACCATTGCCTCGGGAAAGGGGCATACACCTTGATTGAATCTGATGGACAACTATTGGAGAACCCCCACAATGGGCTCTACCTTAAGAAATTTTATGCTTAAACATCACCAATGAGTCACTTCATCTTATTTTTTCCTGTTTTTCAGCAAAAATCAAAGACAACACCATCAACTACTAGTCAAAATTCACCCAGAACCTGTTCGAGACACCTCTCACACCTCCGAGCTCAAATTTCTCTTTATGAGACCATTGTCTTATGTTTAATAAATCAATTTCTGGACCATTTCCCACCAGTCACCTCAATTTACAAGCCATGACATGACGATACAAGTGTCTATGGACCTGTACTTGTATCATACTTCCCAACTGCAACTCATACGAGTTTTCGGGCCGCCTCCCATTAAGGACTGTAATTTTAGCTTTTATTTTGTATTTTTAGCATATAGTCGTCTTTTTTGTTCACCGCACCTTATGCGGACCTCTGGACCACTTTCCACAAAACCATTTATTTTTCTTACATGTATTTGGCATATAAGTGCCTCCGTACTTGTATTCACATCGCATGTAGTAAGGCTTGTCCACCACAACACACACACATGCTCTCCTAAGCTCTGTTCGAGAGCCACCTTGGTTTGCATGCCTCTGTAGCATCGACTCGTAGGCCTCTGCTGTGATCTATCCCATGCATGTATTGCTATGTTTGAGAGCCTTCTACTCCGTCCATACTGCACAAATGACCTTTGGACCTCTGTCCACCATCTCGACATGGGGCATTGCTCATGCCACCACAGTTGGTTGACCACATTGGAGTTTCGTTTAAGCTCTTTTCTGAATCCTTAAAACAATGAAAAGATCACCGAGCGCAGCTGCTTCCTTTCTCGCTCGCTAAATTCTACATCGTCTCGTTTACCTCCTTTTGCAAACCATGTAGACCATCAATTGAGAAGGACCTCCTTGGCACACTCAAGCCAAGACCGTACCCCTCTGCATACTTTTATGCCTTTTCGGGTAGAGGGGTCGCACTTTACGAAAAATCCCACCACCGGTTGTCATTAAGCTCTTTTCCAGCCGTCTCAACAAGAAAAGATTGCAGAGAAAACTTGGTTTCATTCATGCTCGTAAAATTATTTGAATGACCATCTAGCCAGTATAGGTTGAACCTTTTCCGGCCTGATTGGACTACCAACGGTAAAGAAGTATCTCATCCGCTCTAGGATGGGGGAGCTCTCCTATGTATACTTTTATCCTTTTTCGGGCATCGGAGACTACCAACAAAAAAGATCCCCCACTGGAGTCTTCTTTGTGATTTTAGACTCTCTAAAATTGAAATCACCAACAAGCATTTACCTTCTCGGGCTCGCCAAAAATCCATGAGATCGTACCACAACGGTGTCCCTAGACACCACCCCAGAGAAAATAGTTTGGTAGCATTCCCACATCGGGTCACCTTTCTTCAGAGTACTTTGCGATGTGTCTTCCTTGGATCCCATTAGTATCAAAAGTGTCCACCTCCTCCAAGTATTTCCAATCTGTAGTGACATTCCCAGTATTACAGCTATGATCCCATTCCCATGAGTTAGTTTCATTTGATGCCTGGGACACCCTACCGTCATACTCTGAACAAAGGAAGTTTGAGTCTCCCACTCCCCCCTTCCCCTGTTAAGTTCCTTCCCTTCCCCCCCCCCCCCCCCCCCCAATTCAGTGAGTCAGTCCACAGATTGCTTCACACCTTTCGGTTATCCACCTCATCCTCCTGGTCAAGGAAACATCATTTCCTTGACTAGGGGCAGGTCTCCCTCTATTGACGCTAACACACATATTCCATAGGATAGACGTAGAGGTCCCTGTACCTTGGTTTCATTAACATAATTGATGAGTTCCTTGGACCACTTGAGAGGAGTCCTTAGTGCCTCTTGGGATGGTTGTTTCTCACGTGCTCGACTTGAACTCCATCATCGCACTGTTAAGATTCGTATAGGGTTTGTTCTGCACAATACTTGGTAGAAGACCTCGGATGTCACCTGACTCTAGCACATTGGTGAGTCCACTCAAGGGACCTAAATAAGTTATGTCCCTTGTGATTTTTGGGTTGCATTGGAGACAGTGTTCAGAAGCCCCAATAGTGCTTCGATATACCTTTATGATTGATACAACATACTTGTGCCGTAGTGAATCTGACTCTCAATCAACGAGTCCACACGGCTATGTACCAGATCCAGCAGACTGTCAGTCATGAAGATATAGCATTCCATGAGAATTCCATGGCTCCAATCTACTAGATCGGTATTGTATTCAGCCTCACATAGAGGCAACCAGCATTGTAACATCAGTTGTATATGATTGACTCTTGTATTTTAGAGCATAGATCAAATGATTCTTTTGACATTGTCACAAGCATGGGGATTCCCACCTCGTCCATATACATGTCACACATTTATTGTATCTCACCCATTGATGGGAACCAAATTAATACAAAAATGAAAAGTTACCATCCCCAGCCCTGGAAGCATCACCTCTATACAGTAAATCCAATGATGTCCATCAGCCATACGTTGAGCTCCTGCCCTCACACATCACGGGGCAATCTGTTAACCCAAAAATACATCATGTAGCTCTCTATGGCCTACACCACCCAAGGACACCATCTCACAACCCCCATATCACTCCATCAGACCTTCCATTAAACCCCCACACCTCCAAAAGAGCCCAAGGATGAATAAAAGGGCTAAAAACCCCAAAAAAGAGCCCAAAATAGCCCCCTAGGAGCTAAATCCCTCAAAAAGGGGCTAAATTTAGGGCGGAAAGGGCTAAAGCCTTGACCAAGGGCTTAAAAACCTAAAATCCCTTGGAAAAACTTTTAAAGGAGGGTGGGGGGTCACTCTCAAAACACTTCTCCCTTGCCCATTGTTATGCTACCCATGGATTCTTTGATACCTTTGTCTCTCAAACTACCCACATTCCCTCTCCTCCACATCCATTCCCATTTGAGCCATTTCTCCCCCAACCAAGAGAGAAAGGCTTCGAGGACCTAGGCCATGGTGGCCCATTACCCACTAAGAGAAGGAAGATTTGTGTTTTTTGTGTTTGCTTCTTAGCTATTTAGATTGCTTTGACTTCTAACCATTGTTTCTTGCAGGTTTCTCCATTGCAACTTAGGTTTGTTTTGCAGGGTTTAGGGAGGTGGAGCCCTAACCCATTTTCTGTAGAGGGGTTCACAAAGCTTCCACTTCTTCTTTCTGCTCTTGCTTATGATTTAGTTTAGTTCTAGTTTCTGTCACTAGATTAGCTTAGTTTAATTTACTGTTATGTTTACTTGCATTTCCATTTCGTTTTTCCTATTTTCCAATAGTAGGAACCTACCCTTGTGCCCTATAGGTACAAGGGAGTCATTCCTGCTCCTACAGTGAGGCGAAATCCTCACTACAGGCATAGTTACAGTTGGAAGAAATGGAAAGTTTAATAGAAATTGGCATAGTATAAGCTTCTTAGAGCAGGATTTAGTATAAAATTTGGAAGACTTGCAGCTACTTAGCGGAGGATTTAGCAGAAAATTTTTCGGAGCCACAATTGCTTAGCGGAGGATTTAGCAAAAAATTGGCGGAGTCACAGCTTTTTTTAGCAGAGATTTTGGTGGAGTCATAGCCCAAAGAGCACTAAATTTAGCAGATAATTTGGCAGAGTCACAGCCTATAGAGGGATAAATTTAGCGAATAAATTGGCAGAGTCAAAACCCAAGGAACACTAAATTTAGTGGAGTCACAACCAAAGAGCGCTAAATTTAGCAGAGTCACAGCCTTTTGAGCAGAAAACTTCTAATGTCATTTTCTCCCAAACGAGGAACTGGGTTCGGCTGAAATTTTGCAGGAAGGTTTTTACTAGTCCAATGCACTAGGTTTGTTCATATTGATATTATTCACTTTCTATCCAAAAATCATGAGAATCCAATTTACCAATTGCTAGATATACTCATTTCAATTTTTGCACTTTTGTAGACAAACATGAATAAAGATGTGTTGTAGCTTTGTTGTAGCTAAACTTCTTGAACCAATATTTCACAAAATACAAATTGGGTTTGGATGAAATTTTGCAAGCAAGTATTTACCATTCTAATGCATCTCAAAACCAAAAATCAAAGAAACCTACATCACGGATTTCGAGAAAAATGAAAATTGGTTGTAGGTGATGATGTTCATTTTCTCAAAAACTGTGCAACCATTTTTTTTGAAACTTGGTGATTATGTTCCTCTTACCACAATGCTTCTTCACGTCAAAATTAAAATCTATCTAATGCATGAATTTTGATATATAGGAAAAATGGATGTATGTGATTATGTTTGATTTCTCAAAAATCATGAGCTGGGTTTTGCTGCAACTTTGAGGTATTGCTCATACTACCTTGGTGCATCTACTCACCAAATTTCACATAGACCTAGATCACCGTTTGGGAGATATGTCCACTTCAATTTTTTCCCTGTTAAAAAAACATGTATGCATAAAACATGAACTAACCATCATGATTGTTAATGTCCTAAGTTTCCACTGATCATAGATTCCACATTAAATGTTGAGCTTGAAGGTAACTAATTGATTATCTTGGTTTAAACAGAGCATGCAATCCTTTAATGAGACAAATTAACTCCATACAAAAGCTCAACCATACTATTAGCAAGAGAAGTTATGGCAAACATAGTAGCATACTGTTGATATCCCAAATTCAATTTTTTTTTGTATACTAGTGCC
Source organism: Pseudotsuga menziesii (assembly GCA_001517045.1). NCBI lineage: Eukaryota > Viridiplantae > Streptophyta > Pinopsida > Pinales > Pinaceae > Pseudotsuga > Pseudotsuga menziesii. The sequence continues at coordinate 1,049,320 of LPNX010889236.1, read as the reverse complement.
TTCAATCTAGCATCATATGTAATTTAATTTGTTCAATCTTGGTGTACCAACTATGACTTCTTCAAAGTATCCTCAAGATAGCTCAAACCTATGAATTTCAGCTTTGAATCGGTCCTCACCATCTAGAGAGTGCTTGGGAAGAAAACAGATACTGTCATCCTTATAAGAAGTTTAGCCCGCAGTTATAGATCATAGAATTTGTTTGGCAGAATTCACAGGCCCAATTCAACTCTTCACTATCTCAACTCTTGTCTGTCTCAGACTATGTTTTATACTTATGTCTATGTTTTATACTCATGTGCATTCAGGTTGTTGGATAAGGCACTTTCATCCATTCTGTCATCATCAATGAAAACTAAGGAGAGCTTTTGTCTGTCCACTATGATTTTGTTGCTTGATAATTCCAATAAATCCAGGTCAGAAAATACATTCATCTCCCTAAAAGTGGCACTGATTGACAAAGAAAACAAGTTGCTACAGGAAATTAGATCATAATATTTACAAATAAATGGCTTAATATCTGCAACCCATTGCTTAATGCAACCAACAAATTGATTGCATACAAGTTCTAGTAATCAAATCCAATTTTAGAAACCCATTAGGTATGGAAAACCTTATTTCAACCACAATGAATTTTCAACTTTTCTCACTATTGCATGAAGGCAGTAAAAACATAATGTTCCAAAGTTCTTTGAATACACATTGATCAAGTTGCAACTCAGATCTTGGAAATATAGGATTGTTATAGAAATTCGGCAAAATTTTGAGTTTACCACTAATTTGCATTTTCAGATAGTGATCTGCCTCACTTGGATTTTCCTATAGTAGATATTGACCCTTGTAAAAGAAAGAATAGTCTTACCTATAGGCTGCAACATTCAATTTGATTTCACTTCCTTTCAAGATAAATGATCCAACCCGTTTGTCTCTGCTTAAATCTTCAAGTTTCTATGAATTTTGAACATATACTTGTTATCGCCTTTCACACACATGGGGGGAACGTGGTAGAAATCTTCAAGCCACTCGGTGTGTCCTTGGGGGAAAGTCTCGAGTCAAGGCTGGCACCTTCTTCTTGACTCCTCTATTTAGGCTCAACTCCTAATGAAGCCAAGGGGGGCAGAACCTATGAAGTTACTAAGGAAAAAATATTTAGTATGTTGATGTTAAACTGAATGAGTTACTTAGGAGTTTGTAATTTAACCATAAACAACCATAGATGACAAGATAAAAAATGAGTGCACGAAAGCACAATACTGAGACACAATATATATAGAAACAAAATAGCCAGTGCCTTAAAATGGAGTCATAAAATAATCAATGTACTTGCATGTGCTTGGAGTGAATGTTTTGTGATTGCCTCTTGGTACGTTTTAAGTTAATTTGAAATATTAGTTGATTAAAATTAGGCGAGGGGGGTGTTATCACTCCAAGAAACTCCTATAGGTTGTAGCATGAGGATGCTTGGTAACTTAAAATGTTTTTAGGGTTTTCTGATATGTATCAAGTCAGGTGACCTATATAACCTCCCACTCTCAAGACATGCATGAAACTCACTCAATTACAAGGATTTTAGTTACAACTTGTTCAATAGTTTGACAATAAGGTGCAAGGATGGAGAACTCATCAAGAAGGTAGACTTACATACAAAAGAGATGCATATAAATGGCTAAATCTTGACAAGGATGGTACTTATAAATCAAATCACATTAACTCACCAATAGGATGACAGCTATTAGCTATTAATCAGCTTGAAAATCACCTAAATGCGCATTCAGGCATAAGTACAGTAAAGATAGAGATGATGGCTGAACAACTCACAACAAAATAGCTTATAATTAGAACAAACAAGATGATATGCTTGACAATAGAATAGGATTACAAATCGCTGAAGCCGAACCTTTATTATAAAATCAATCATAGGCTTTATAGCCTTCTACAAAAATGACAGATCTTGAAACTTTGATCTGTTTTCATAAAAAATACTCGGAAGCGATAGTTTTTTCAAATTAGGGTTTCAAACCCTTGCTAATATTTGTCTATATATTGTGAAGATCTAGTTCATCGAGAGAACTTTTAATAACTGAAGTGGTTGTTGATAATTATCACTGTTGGTTCACTGTCAATTAACCCACTGATTTCTTTTTGATAATTAGGGTTGACGACTTTATGGTGATGTTTTGTCATAATAGATCTAAATAGACCCTTTTTGATACTTCTACTTGCACCCTTTATATTTAACTTACGTCCCTGAGCTATCTATGGCCGCCAAAATCTAGTTTTGCCTGTCAAAACTTTGCCTTTGAACCTTGGTCCTCTTTTGGTAGATAGAAATTTCAAAACCCCCTCTTTTAACAATCAAACAACAATTTAGGCATCAACAATCGAAAGTTATAAGTACTGAGGATCAGATTTTTAGAGCTGAGCGTTGTTGTGTTATCGGCAATTCAAACCGCTAGCCTCGCAATCAACGATCGGAGGCTCTAGCCACTATTTCATAGGATTTTTATACTGGAGTGTTGCCACAGTGTCGGCAAGATGCATCACTAACGTTGCGATGGTCTCTACATCGGTGATCAGAAGATCTTTTCTCTAGCCCATCGGCCCTCCAAGCCTGAATGTATCGACGCTTTAGTTCTCTATGCTGCCACTATTTTGGAGCTTTAAACCATTAGCTTCACAATCGAAAATCAAAAGCTCTAGCCACTATCCCATCAGTGCCTTAGACCTGGAAGTTGCCACAGTGTTGGCACCTCAAATGACTAATGTTGCGATGGTTTCTTGATCAGCGATCGAAAGCTCTGCCTTCTAGCCCGTAAGCACCTTAGATCGAAACGTTGTCGCTGTTTTGGAGGTGAAACGAAATAATTTTATCGCTGTCAAAAGTCATTTGACGAAGGAAATGGGACAATAGTCCTCTATGCCGCTAATGGACAATCTTGTTATTCACCGATGCGCGTTATCTCTTTTGTTTTACTTTTTCAAAACTTTAGATTTTTTAATTATTGGCGATTTTTCTTTGTCACTATTGGATGTCAGCAGAAGTTTTAATCAGAGCTTTAGTTCTCTATTTCGTTGTTGTTTCATATCCTCAAATGACTAACATCATGACATTTTATTCATCGGCGATCGGAAGCTCTGTCTTCTAGCCCATCGATGCCTTAGACCGAAATGCTATCGCAGTGTCGACGGCTCAAACACTAATTTCCAAGCATTGACGATCGAAAAGACTAAGCACTAATCTCTCAGCGATCGGATTCTCTAGCTACTGAAATCTTCATCAATGATCGAAACTCAAAACCACTAACCATTGAAACTTTAAACCACTAGATTCTCCGTAATGGCGGTGCCGGAGAAGACTAAACCTCCAAACGTCATCGTCGTAGAGGACTAAAACTCCGAAACATCAGTGCCGTAGAGGACTAAACCTCCGATCGCTGTTAAAAAATGTCCCGATGGTAGTCAAAAGATTCATCAATACACCTAACAGTCGAAAAGGTTTTCCATCTATTATTTACCTTTCAAGTTTTGGTGGCTAATGAGATGTTCTGATCCTCGCCCAAGCCACCAAAAGCTACAACTTGTGAAATTTTTCCCTAAATAAAAAAACAGAGGCTTCCAAATTGTCAGTGATATTCATATCCTTCATCACATGAGTTAAATTCTTCATACTATCAAAAATAATTTATTTTGGGAGATAACATCTGGCTCCTACTTGGGGATGGGAACCTCCCTGTGAGGTCCCAAGAACCCCAGACCAAAATGCCTTTCCTGAAAAATAATAATTAAATCTATCTTCTAGTGTTCCATTGGGCATGGAGTCATTTGTATTCTATAACTGATCCTGCTACACCCTACCTATAGCCTGCTTTGCTTATTCATGAAAACAACTAAAAATGACCTAGCTACTCATATTAAGAGATTATTTTCCTATCTTCTCCTACTCCTAATTCTAATCAATAGATCCTTCTTATCATGTGACATCATGCTTCCAATGAATCTAGGTCAGAAGCTGATCTGCTAAACTTATCCCTGATCTTGACCCAAAAAATAAATGAAACCCTTGCATGCAACAATGTAGTTTTAAAGGGTGACAGCACCAGCTATCATCTGAAAAAAATATTTTGATATCTGTGCTGCTCATAAGTTCCAGACAGTTAGCAACATGGTCATAAAATCCAACAGGAAGTACCCTTTTATGATGTTGATATTTTCCTTTACTGATGTCAATGTTGAATGTGGACTGCTCAACCTTTGTCGGATCAAAATGAAAGCTCAACAGTTGATCTGAACCTTCTTGTTCTTTTATGATCAGATCTTGATCATCAATCATTAAAATTCCCTTTTGACAATAGTGGTCACAATAGGATGATAAAATAGGGTTTACATCATATGAAAAAACATCGGTTGAAAACATATAATTGCCTATACAATCATTAGTTATCATAGGCTCATCCTCATTTGCAAACTGATCATAAAATATAGATTCATACCTGTCTTGGGAGTACTTTGCAAACACTGAAGAATCTGATTCTAAATTTGAAAGGAGCTCACATGCTTGCTGCTGTTCCAAATCTGCTTCAGACTCACAATCTTCCTGTTCAAAATTTGCCTCATACTGATGTTTATCTGGATTAGGTAAATGATGGTTTTCAAAATCAAACTACTATGGGATTCTCCTTGAAGCACAAATGTTTTCCTCCACCTCTAAATCATCTTCAAACAGAATGCTTAAAGATGAAGATTTCCTTTCTAGCGGAAGAAGGGAAATTGTTTAATGTAGTTCCATCACATAATACATAATGGCAGTTGTCTCTATGGGCCGGATATCCAAAGGAATAGCATGATAAGTGTTGTAGAATCTTCGACTAAAGATAGGCAAAGTTTCATCCTTCTCTCTCTTCAGAGCATAGAAATCAGTGAGATACAAATCAAGAGATTTGTTCTCACCCCAATGCTTCAAAAATGTATTAGTGAATTCTGTCCAAGAGCCAATAGAGTAAGCTTTTAAATTTTTTAACCATATAGAAGCATCTCTAATAAATTATTTAGAGAAAAATCTCATGATTACGTCCTCATGAACAATCTGAAAACGTTCCATAAAATCTTCGAAAGATTCCAAGTGTCTTTCCGCTGAAGCTTGATTCTCTCTGGAAAACCAAGGGAGATATTCATAACAGCCAAGAGGATAAGGATGAAGCCAAAAGGGAAGTTTTAATGGCTTGAACATCTTCATCCTGATTTTGATTTGAAAGGCTGTGGGCTGATCATGAGGGATAACAATTTGCTGACAAGGTTCAACAGTTATGGAAACGAGTGTTGAGCTCTGCATAGGTTTTGAATCAGTTTTGGTTTCTTCAAGGTTACATGGTTGATCAAATTTAGAAGGGATTTGGGTATAGTGGAAATTTTTATAGATGAGCTATGGCACACAGAACAATTCACCTTCTACAATACAAGAAGGCTGCAAATATTCTTCTACAGATGGATTTATAAAAGATGGCTGATAATCTTTATAATATATAAAACATAAGATAATTCTTTTAACATGTGAAGGGAAAAGTATAAAGGAGTTGATAAAAAATAACAACAGTTCATAACGTAAACTACTGAACTGGTACCTGGATTTTGAATTCAGCCTCTTCATCTTTTATCAACTGGATCCTCCTCGGTGGAGATTTATTAAATTCGAATGGATCGGGGAAATAGAAGTCTTTGTAAATATACCCAAGTAGCAGGGCTGGGTTTTATTCTGATGATATTCTATGGGTCTTCAATAGGTGTTGATGGTGGCCTCTCTTGATTTTCTCTGGTACGATCCCTTTGCAGAGCCACAATTCTTCAATGGAGTCGCCAGGGATGAGATCTTCACAAGCAATAGTGCTTGAAGATTCCTCAACCTTAAAATTTTCTGATTTACTTATAAACTTCTGAGAACTATATGCTTCAACATAAGAAGATTGAAATGGAGGTTTATTTGATATAACATTAGAAATTCCTCTGGAAATACCTAATGTAGCTCCCCTTGCAGCTCCGGAGGTTTGTCTTAGTGAAACCCTAGCTCCTCTTAGAATCTATTCTGGATCTGAAACAGGTGTTGCTGGTGGCCCTTTAGGGTTTTATCTGGTACTTGGTCTCCTTGAATCCACCTTATATCAATGGAGTCACCAGATATATGATTACAACCATAATAATGTCCAAGCTTTTTCTATCATCAAAGCATGGATCTATGTTGTCTCCCAGGGAAACTGAGCTTAAATCTCCTCTCCCCGGCAACGGCACCAGTTTTTTATCACTCCAGGAAACTCCTCTATGTTGTAGCTCGAGGATGCTTGGTAACTTAAAATTTTTTAGGGTTTTTTGATATGGATCAAGTCAGGTGACCTATATAACCTCCCACTCTCAAGACATGCATGAAGCTCACTCAATTACAAGGCTTTTAGTTACAACTTGTTCAGTATAAGTTTGACAATAAGGTGCAGGGATGGAGAACTCATCAAGCTGGAAAACTTACATACAAAACAGATGCATATAAATGGCTAAATCCTGACAAGGATGGCACTTATAAATCAAATCACATTAACTCACCAATAGGATGACAGCTATTAGCTATTAATCAACTTGAAAATCGCCTAAATGCACATTCAGGCATAAGTACAGTAAAGATAGAGATGATGGCTGAACAACTCACAACAAAAGAGCTTATAATTAGAATAAACAAGATGATATGCTTGACAATAGAATAGGCTTAAAAATCCCCAAAGTTGAACCTTTATTTTAAAATCAATCATGGGATTTATAGCCTTCTACAAAAATGACAGATCTTGAAACTTCGATTTGTTTCCATAAAAAATACTCAGAAGTGATAGTTTTTTCAGATTAGGTTTTTAAACCCTTGCTATCTATTTGTCTATCTATTGTGAAGATCTAGTTCATTGAGCGAACTTTTAATAACTAAAGTGTTTGCTGATAATCACCACTGCTGGTTCACTATCTGTTAACCCACTGATTTCTCCTTGATAATTAGGGTTGACGAATTTATGGCATTGTTTTGTCATAATAGATCTAAACAGACCCTTTCTGATACTTCTTCCAGCAACCTTTATATTTAACTTATGTCCCTGAGCTATCTATGGCCACCAAAATCTGGTTCTTTATGTCGAAACTTTGCCTTTGAACCTTGGTCCGCTTTGGGTAGATAACAATTTTAGAAAACCCCCTCTTTTAACGGTCGAACAATAATTTAGGCATCGGCGATTGAAAGTTCTAGGTACTAAGGATTGGATTTTTAGAGATAAGCGTTGTCGCGGTGTCGGCAATTCAAACCGCTAGCCTCAAGATAAGTGATCGGAGGCTCTAGCCACTATTTCATAGGAGTTTTATACCAGAGTGCTGCCTCAGTGTCGGCGTCTTGCATCACTAACGTTGCAATGGTCTCTACATTGGCGATTGGAATCTCTTTTCTCTATCCCATCGGTGCTCCAAGATTGAATGTATCGGTGCTTTAGTTCTCTATGCCACCCCTATTTCGAAGCTTTAAACCATTAGCTTCACGATAAAAAATCAGAATCTCTAGCCACTATCCCATCAGTGCCTTAGACCTGAATGCTGCCACAGTGTCGGTGCCTCAAATGACTACTGTCGCGATGGTTTCTTCATCAGCGATCAGAAGCTTTGTCTTCTAGCCCATCGACGCCTTAGATTGGAATGCTGTCGCTGTTTCGGAGGTGAAACAAACTAATTTTATCGCTGTCGAAAGTTGTTTGATGAAGGAAATAGGACATTAGTCCTCTATGCCGCTGATGGACAGTCTTTTTATTCGCTGATGTGCATTATCTCTTTTGTTTTACTCTTTCAAAAATTTATATTTTTTAACTGGCGACGATTTTTCTTTCTCGCTATCAGAGTTCAGCAGAAGTTTGAATCAAAGCTTTAGTTCTCTATGCCACCACTATTTCGGAGCCTCAAATGACTAACATTGCAATGGTTTCTTCATCGGTGATTGGAAGCTCTGTCTTCTATCCCATCAGTGCCTTAGACCGGAACGCTACTGCAGTGTCAATGGTTCAAATCATTAATTTCCAAGCATCATTGATCGGACAGACTAACCACTAATATATTGACGATCAGACACTCTAGCTACTAAACTCTTCGATGGTAATCAGAACTCAAAACCACTAACCATCGAAACTTTAAACCACTAGATTCTCCAAAATGGCGGCGCCATAGAAGGATAATCCTCCAAAATGTTGTCGCCATAGAGGACTAAACCTCTGAAACGTCGACACCATAGAGGACTAAACCTTCGATCATTGTTAAAAAATGTCCTGATGGTAGTCAAAAGATTTAGCAATACGCCTAACCGTCGAAAATGCTTTCTGTCTGTTATTTATCTTTCAACTTTCGGTGGCTAATGAGATGTTCTGATCCTTGCCCAAGCCATGGAAAGCTACAACTTGTGAAATTTTTACCCAAATAAAAAAAATAGAGGCTTTCAAACTGTCAGTGATATTCATATCCTTCATCGCATGAGTTAAATTATTCATACTATCAAAATAAATTTATTTTGGGAGATAACAGGGGGGACTCTAGATATACCTGAGAGTACTTGGGGTATGTCCAAAACTAAGCCTTCATGGCTACCTACAAGGAATATCTGGGATGAATGGAGTCTTTGATATTTTTTTTCATAATGCACCCAAAGGTGTAACAGAGATCGGCACCTCGAGGTCACTTTTCATGAGTTCCCACTTCCTTTGGATATTTTGCCACCGCTTACGGTTTGATCGAGGCGACGGATTTTCGCCTGATGGTGGCTGATTGGGAAAGGTGAAGAACAATTAAAATATTCACACACGCTTCTTTTGATGCATCCTAACTGATCATATGAACTGCATCCAAGTACATAGCATACACACCGGAGTCTTGTCAATTTTAGTGAGCTTTAACGGATGTGTTTTCTTAGAAAGCAAAACCCTCCAGGAACCTCTTTCAGTCCAAGTGGACCTCAATTGAGGAATCAAGGAGTGGGTTTATTTTAGAACAATTAATTACATAAATTAATGATAAGTAGCAAGAAAGCACAAATCACTAGTTTTCTAATTATTCCTACCACGCATCTCTTTCCCCTTGCGGGTTAATCGGGAAGTCGTGGGGTAAGTATTCAAGTTAATTTGATACTGGAATGTGGAATATATGATAATGTAATAAAATAATGTTTTTTTGAATGAATGAAACTAATCTAAAGTGAACAGAAATAAGACAATGTGGAAAATAACAAAAAAGGCACGAATTTCCCCAGGGGGGATGGGGAATGGGCTCGAAAGATCCTATTTGGAGAAAAAATTTATTATATGTTGTTAAAATATTACTAAAATGATCTAAATCCTCTTTTTTATTATATATTATGAAACCAATATCTTACAACTTTCCCAAAATTTAAAATCTACAATCAAAGTGGAGCCCCCTGGGGGGATTTGAACGATCCCAAAGCCACTTTCGAACAAAAAATTCTCTTATTTCTGTTATTATTGATAAAATACAGAGAGCATGTTAGAATTAAATATTCCCAAAATAACTTTTAAAGTACCTTGGGTCAGCCTACTTTACACCAAACAAAACTAAGTTAAAACTAGCTAAAACGGTGAAAAAGGAACCAAGGAAAGCAACCTTTCCTTGGGATATTGGATTTATATTTTGGAATCCAACGAGATATGCACTGATTTATGGACTTAATTTTTTTAAAACAGAAACATAAATCTAATGCATGCAACCTATGGATTTTCTTTAAATTGCCATGCAAAACAGACGATTTCCTTGAACTAGATCTAGAATGCTTAATGAAACCTTTTAGAAATGAGATCTAGATTATGAGATTTGAAATGATATATATATATATATATGTAATTTTTAATTTAATATGAGAGATATAAATGATAAAAAATATTGTAACCAAATTAACCAGGAAAAATTTGGATTTTTATAAGGAGGAAGAGACAGAAAGAGTGCTGGAAGCCTTGAAGATCAACCGTGGAGCTTCGGTGGAATGTCGAGGGAATTTTCCTTTGAGAAAGTTTTGGAGAAAGTGAGGAATAAAGCTATATCAGCACCCTCTCCAAGCTAGGAACGTACAACTGAATCCAAAGACTTGCCAAAATTCTTGTGAGATCCGGTTAATACGTACACAAAGATTTCAGAATAGCATGCGTATAAACCTATAAAACATGTTGAATCTAGATCTCTAAACATGCATCAAAAGGAAAGAGATGTCCAATAAAATTATTAACAAACTCCTTTCTTATCAATATTATAATAAACTTATTATCAATCTTTTGCAATGAATCCACAAACAATCAGCAAATTATGAACATAGATACAAGTTACCTCAGTAAAACATTGTAATGCTCATGCAAACACACAATAACATGACACCGTCTTACCTCCAAAGCTTCTCTTTATTTCAAATGAACAATAACAATAGTACAATAGAAATATCACCTCAATTCGAGTTCTAACTAGCTTGGAAGAGGTAATCTGTGCTTTAATTATAGAAAAAGCAGGAGATCTAGCCCAGGGGGGTGGAAATCCCAAGGAGAGAGAGACTACAGCTGCATGTGGAGTGAATCTGAGCCTGATCTGAGTCTATCCAAGTCTGATATGAGTCTCACTGAGTGCAAGTGTCAATCGAAGAGATGATCTGACTGACACCTTGACCTGTTGACTAAAGCATCCACCGAAACTCATCCAAATGAGCCCACACATGTGGAGGAGAGAGGGAGAGTGAAATTCCAAATATTCCATGCATTAATGTACCCTCTGTTCAGTCTAAATCAGCTCCTTCTGTCTAATAATGGTTATATCCATTCAATCCCAAGCCGATGAGACTGATTTCAGTCAAATCGGAGCAAATCCCAATGATTTAGGATTTGGGGTTTTCTCCATTATTTAATTTATTTATTAATTAAATAATTAATATTTTATTTTTAGGTATTTTTGACCTAAGTGATGGACAAATCACTCAAAACTTAGAAAAAGTGGGTTTATGGATCTACATGGTGCTCTTAGCTTGAAAATGAGCACCCCATGACTAAAATTGATTTCCGAGCCCACTTTTATTACAAAACCAATTTTTCCAATTAGACTATTAAAAATAGCCTAAGTTTCGTGGAAAAATTATAATTAAAAAAATTAAAAAATTAAAAAAAAATATAACCTAGGGTGACTTAGACATGTTCATATGACTCAACCATTATTCCTAGCATGTTTATACATTGACGTATAGACTCTAATAACCTCAATAGGCCTAAATGCCAATCCAACCACCCCAACTTTGGAGGTATTGAGTGAAAACTCAAAAATTATCAGTTGTTTATCCAATAACCAATAATAACCGAGGGAAAAAACATCCTGGGCTGATCAGATTGGCAAATAAAGTCTAAGAGACCGAGTCTTTTATAGACACTATCATGCTAGAAGATTTTATTACAACTCCCCTATGGGGTATGAACATGTGATATAGTACAACAAGCACTTTCGAAGGCCTTCTGAAGTCTGAACAAATCATCTTTGTCCAATTCACCAGTATCAATTGATAAAAACCACTAAGTACAACTTAGGTGGTAACATCTGGCTCCAATTGTGGGACGTGTGCTCGATTTGGTCATAGGGCAAGGAGAGGATACGAGAACCAGAATCTTTGGTTTATATATCCTATAAAAACATACCAACTTGACAAGAAAAAACTTAGTAGCACAAGCTTTATATAAAATCCAAATGAACCATTAAGCTGATTTATTTAAAACAAAATAAATGCAACTAACTAATGATTTTTTTTTCTTTTTTATTATAGCTAAGTACCAAACAAAAATGCAGAAAGTAAATGCTCTATTTTAGGAGCTTATTTTCCTACTTTAAGCATGATATAAAAAGGTTAGGTGTAATAAAAATTCCAATGTAACCACCTAAGCATTTTATTAACATAAAAATTATTTTCCTTGTCTTTAGTTGCCATCCAAAGTAAGGACACTTTACTTAGAAAATGCAAACCTGTGTGATGATCCAGAATGGGCGGGCTGGATGGGAGATCATAAGAATATAATACTTCATCAAATTGCTTCCCAAACTGGTAAGTCTTGCGTAGGGTGCTTCTATACATGACTAGATAGGGTTGAGTTACAAATCAGAATGATGAGGTAGATTGAATACACCATCATACTGATCATCAAGGCTTACCGGATGATAACTCAATGTATAATCCCCAAGCGGCTCCAAATCATAAGGAAACTCTATATATGAAGATGATAGTTGAGACTAATATTCTACTAACTACATCACATCTGCCTTTTCACAACATTGCTTCTTAATGTCTTCATTATTGATACCTTTGTGTAGATTTGCATGATATGACTCTGAATGATCATATAATAGTTTTGAATGCTACTTTTCTATATTAGGATTTTCCTAGGTCTATAAATCCATGCTTCCCTCTATGGAAGTATAGTAGAATGGAATTCCACAAATTTCTAAATAGACACTCCCCTAACTAGATATACCATAGATGGGATTCTCAATAATATATTCACAAAAATTCCAATAGTCATCACCGCCATCTATGTCAGATGTGATGGATTCCCCATTGCTGATATCAAGTTCTCTTTGTCTTCATTACTAATTCTGATATATGGCTCAGATTGATCATATGGATAAACTGCATGCTCCTTTTCCATGTCAAAATTTCCCAAGGCCACAAGGTCCATGCTCTCTCCTTTAGATACGCCATAGACAGGAGAATAAAAAAAACCATCAAAAGTTTTTGGTTCATTATCAACATCTTTTTCAGACATAAGGGAGTCTTCATCACTTGTATCATGCTCCAAGTTATACTTGTCCTCATTTTCATACTCATATTCTTCAAAAAAAAGGTCACAAGGTAGTAAACCTTCCAGACTGTCATCATTATATGGAGAAAACGTAGGATTCCCATCATCCACATTACGGTTTTCATCTTAAGTTTCACTATAAGATTCTACAATGGTTTCATCCTTAGGTTTGTACTATATGCCTGGTGACAAAGGGTAGGCCCGGCCTGCCATGAATACATGATCAGGATCGCTTGAAGTTGTTTCCTAACTACTGACCTGGGTAAGTCCATGTTCCATGACTTTATTTGCAACATAACAAGTGCTTTCTTGGTGGAATTGTTCACAAGGTCTACACCATTGAAGTACTTCATCTACAATGTTAGCTGAGTCTAACTGGTTTGGACTCCTAGGCTCTTGCTGAGGGACTTTATTCTAACACATATGATTTTTCTTGGGATGAAAGTTCCTAGGTTCATTATTCATTTCCATTGTGATCAATCTATTTTGCATGTCATTCAATTATGTAGTATGATTAGCCATCTGTTGGATTTGACTAGTAACCAAGTTTTTTATCATGTCCACCACCTTTTCCATGGGATCTTTAGAAGTTCCCTTCTCTTCTGATTCAACATCTTTATCCTTGGTCTCTTTGTTGCAGGAAGTATTTCCCTGTAACCTGGAATGTTGGACTTGCTTGAAGATTGCATATTCTTTTCTATTTTCTCAGCCAATTCCTGGGCATTTTTCAGATCAGTCGTCTCTTTATCTCTCAACTGGTACCTTAAGTCACCAGTGAAGGCTTCAATGTAGGATATGAGGATAGAGGCATTTTTTGGCTTGATTTATCTACGAAGGTCCACAACCACATGCCTGAATTTAGTGTTAAATTCATCCATGGTTTCATTGTCCATCTTCTTTATGCTATAAAAAGCAGAAAGCAGATGTCTTGGTTCCTTCTTTTCTCCCTGTTAGCACTGGAATTGAGCCAAAGGTTGTGGAAGGCCCACTCCCAGGTAACTGTAGAACCACTTTCAAAGAGAGAACTAGCCTTCTGCTCTTCCAAGAGGTATCTCTCACCAAATATTAACAATTCCAGATATGTGCAAGTGAAAATATAAATTGTTTATGAAATTGGTTGAAACAAGACATAGAACCATTGGGAGATACACTCAAGAAGTGCAACAGAAATGAACATAACTTATGCAGATGATTTCAACACAGAGGCAATATATCCATTCAATCACAGTCAAATTATAATTGTCTAGTGGAAAAGAAGAACATGAACAGATCATCAACACAGAGCATTGGAAAATGAATTCTGTATTAACTTTAGAAGAAATCTTTGGTGGATATCTGAAACAATAGACGGAGCATAGCATGTATGAATTCCAAACTATTATACACTTATTTCAGACATGAAAGAAAACATAATGGAAGAGATAAACTGGAAAAACATTCACATGAGAAAGGAAGCAATGGATTGTAATACAAACAACACAATAATCCCTATGTAAAACACTGACATCAGCTCTGTAGCTTTAAAATAATATTGAAAGCATACACTACAAAATTACATCAGCTCCAACCCCTTCTCCTTCTTTAGGAGGTATATTTATAGAATTTTGGGCTTCCTAGACTGACATCCAAGAATAAAAATTTGTTACAACCGAAAAAAAACTTCTAACAAACTCATAGGTGACACATCGGCCAATATTTACATAAAAACTGAAAAATGTAATATGGATTGCAAGAGAAAATATGCATGGAAGTCTTCTATGTTTCTACCTAGCGAGTGATAGATGTACAGAGTTACGGGAGAGGTGACCATCGGAAAGGGCATGTACACAGAGGAAACTTCCCACGTACTATCATTGCCACTTCTATGGATGTGTTTTGAATTTGGCCAACCCGTATTGCTAAATGGCTCTCCATAGTCAGGACCAGGTAGAGTCACAACTGCCATGTCAAATGCTTTGCGCCTTGAGCTCCATCATTTCTAGGTATGAAGTCTGAGGTACTTCAGCACATGTAGCTTTAAAATCAAACAATAATTCAAATTCACTGGCCATCTTATCAAAAATGATCTTCCCTGACAATGATTGTTGCATGTCTCCAAACTTGTTGTTGTCTAATAGGAACTGGACCAGACGCTCCCGATACTCTTTTTGGGACAAGAAAGGACCCTTCTCTTCCCAGAAGAAAGGGATCCCTCTGTCTACCAGTGGTTTGAATAACTTGATAACCTCCTTGACTTTGTGTTCAATAACATCTATTTTGGTTTGTACAGTCTCTAGGATCATGTGCTTAGAAATTACCTTTATCTCCCCAGAGACAACAACAACTCTATTTTGGATACCGTATAGACTGGCGAAATCGTTGGACAAGGTGCTTAGGAAAGCAACAGAATTTTTTGCTATTTCCACAAGGATTTTATGAATTTCCCCTAATACTGTCAGGACCTTTTTCTTGGCCTCTATCATAGCATTTTCCTATTCTTCAATGAAATCTATATAAGGTCGGAACTTGTCATCCTCTATAATGATCTGATCCCAGATCAAATGTCTAGCACCTTGCAAGGCAAGTTTGTTGACCACCTGTTGGATTAACTTGGCATTTTGTTCAATCAGTCCTTGGCATTTCTCTTCCATCTTATCCTTTCCTTGTCTCTCCTTGCCTTTTTCCTTTTCTAGATCCTCAATCTGATGCTTTAAATTAACAAGCTCTATATCTTTCACGCCTATCTAGGACATTTCTCTAGAAAGCGAACCGGTGCCTATCTCTCCAGCTACACCTATAGACTGAATTGCACTCTCAGCACTCTTTCCTTGAAGCTCCCTTTCTTTTATTACTAATTTTGCTTTTAATCCTGCTTCAATTTTCTTCAAAAGTTGGATGTCTGCTTCCCACTAGCTTTACTTTTCTTCGAACTTTAGCATCTTGGATTTGTAGTCAATAAGCTTAGCATTCAATGTCTCTTTCTCTTTTTTGAAATCATCCAATTTTTCTGTCTCGGTGAGTTGGGTAGCAGGGATTTTCAACTTCTTTTTTAGTGCCTAGATCTCTTTTTCCTTATCAACGAGCAATTTATAGGCCAAGACTCGCTTATGTGCTGGTCCCTCTATTTGCATTGCTTCTTTTTGCAAATTTTTGATTTGGGCCTTGAGGGATTTGTTCTCCACTCTTACCTTTCTCAAAAGATTCAAAGTCTTTGTTTTACTTTCCTCTAGCTTGGACATCTATATGGTGGCCTTAAGTAATATAGCATTCAGGATATCCCTGGTTTCTTTGTTGAGGTGTATTATGTCAGTAGTGGGAAGCTTTGAGAGGTTCACACTAACCTCTGACACCTTATTCCCCATTTCCAAGGCTAAGCTAAGGGTATCAGTGGCATGATCCCTTACAGTCTTGAGTGCCATAGTTGGGTAAGGCAACTGCATTGCCTCGCTATATATCTCTACTGTCTCTTTGAAAGTTTTATCATCCCTCTCTTGGTAAGATCCTAGCCAGTCTTCTTTGGATGCATGCCTGTTTGGAGTCTTCTTGTCAAATACATATTCTTGGATTTGTAATTCGGCTGTCTCAGGCTCTTGTTGCTTCTATTTTTTCTCTATATTCTTCTTCTTCATCTGTCCCTTTGGATTGCCATTTTTTACCTGTATTAGTTGTTGTCCCTATTTTATTTTATGCCTTTTGTGCATGCTAGCTGTGTCCACCTCTTCAGTATCCATAGGCTCCATACCGCCTCTTTTCACTGAACTCACTAAATAGCTGACCAATGATGAGACATCCCTGACTATTGCAACTATTTTAGCCAATTATCTTTGGGGAGAAGCTATTCCTAGTAGGTGTGAGCCAATCCTTTGTTCTCTGTTGGTACCCATCGGGGCAGGATTAGGGAAATCATCCCAGTTTTTTGCTTCCCTGAGTCTGAGTACCTCAGTGTGTTAAAAAGGCTTGCACTTGTGAGCCTTCCTCATTTTGGAAATTATTTGATGAGGGTCGTAGTTTACCGCTTGTCCCGGAGAAAACTCCATGCCTCTGAGCAAGTTGGTAACTAGTGGCAAAGAAGCTCTCCTCCTGACTATGTATGGTCCTACTTCCCAGGGGAAAATCACATTTGAGCTCTTTCTATAGCTCAAGAAGTGCTCTTCCTCAACAACTAGTCTTTCCCGGATCAATTCCAAGGAGAAAACCCTGGTGGTTAGAAAAGATGGCAGAATGTAGGGTTGATGCACATAGTCGTACAATATTATGGTCGCATTAGAGGAAATTTCAACTCAAAATGGGCCTCCTAAAAAGAATTAATAAAATAATATTGATTAATTTTGGAGGAAGAAAAGAAAAAAACTACTTTTTAGTTTGTATTTTCAACATACATCCCCGTGTTTTTACTCAAATTTTGATCAGGAGAGCTCGTTGGATGTGGAATTAAATTCTACATCTAATGAGTACCCACTTGGCATACTTTTTAAAGACCCCGCTACCCCCAAAACAAGAAATACGTGAAAAAATGTGATGATGACATCATCATCACATTTTTTCAGGTATTTCTTGTTTTTGGGGTAGCGCGGTCCATCAAAAGTATGCTAAGTGGGTACTCATTGGATATAGAATTTAATTCCGCATCCAACAAGCTCTCCCGATCGAAATTTGAGTAAAAACACGGGGAGATATGTCGAAAATACAAACCAAAAAGTAGTTTTTTTATGATACCTATCCCAAATTTATATTAAAAAGTGTTTAAGACCTATATGGTATTTCAAATCTAAAGCAATTTCATTGGATAACACATGATGACATGGAATTTGAATCAAAGTTAAAAGGCCCATTTTGAGTTGAAATTTCCTCTAATGTTTCGAATTCTTTTAGGAACCGTTCCCCTATATTCTTGATGTTTGACAACTGTAGCAGTTGTCTCATCTCAGTAAACACCCTAGGTAACCTTTCCTAAAAGAAAAGGTCATATACTTTAGCCATCAATTGGTTCATGAACTTACAATAGTTTGTGGCCATATCAATAGTGATTTCCAATTCAGGTATTAGTAGGTCTTATTCATTATAAGCTATAAGCATCCTCAACAAAAAGGACTGGAATCTGAACACTTTAGTGCCATGGAAATTCGCTAACTAAGAATGGATGTTCTTGGCTAGGAATTCATCAAACTTAAGACAACAAGAATGATAAAATTGCCTGGGCAATTCAGGTTCAGCCGGACAAGTACTCCAGACGAACAACAAAGTCAGCAATGACTTTGGGACATAGGAATCGATATCTAGACCTAGAAACTGACTAGCTAGGGATATACACCACTGATTTTCTTCATTGAACTGGCTAAGGTCAATAGGGTATGACAAGTCGATGGGTTCACCATTGAGTTTTGAACAGGCCTTTAAGAAGGTTTCTTTACTTTCATTGGTAGATTCTCTGAAGCAACGTATAATATTTTCCTCTTGGTAGTTTTGGGATATATGGACAAACTCGTTTGGGATGTGCAGGGTTTTACGGACGACGGAAGCCTAGACTGAACAAATGATTTTAGACATCGACTTATTCATAATGAAACCTTTGGCAACAAAGAAATTGTTTGTACACCATTCGACAAAATCAGGGTAATGGGGGGTTTGGACAACAGAGAAGAAATGGAAGAAGGATTTAGAAACAACGCATGTATAACTACCTTAGTCCTTAAGGATTTCCAATTTACCTTTGGCGGTTTCAATGGCTTCTCCCACCAAGATGGTATTGAAAATTTTGGCATTCTTGTCTACAAGACTTTCTTTTGCCCTCCGATATGTGACTTCAAGTTCTGTATCACCTCTCACCCCTACCACTTCTACTGCTCCTATCACATCCATTTTCAAATAGCATTGAGGGGGTATTAGGGGCCTACCTTGCTTTGTAGCATAGTCGCCTAGTTTTTCTATGCTGGCGCTCTGTATGTGGTTGGATATTCAGCCGCTTCGAGGTTTCAAAAAAGACAAACCTTTCCAACTTCACATGGACCCTTTTATAGCTTTTTACACAGCATAAACTTCGCGCCCTTCCAAAGCAGCTTGCACCGTGGATGTTACTCCTTGCAATCTGAGTTGTTTGTATGTGAGGTCCTTTATGCTACATCCTTTCTTACCTCATGCATGTGCAGCTCAACCGTATATCAAGATCAACTTTTCTTCACATCCGTTGATCTGAGTGGACCCTACCACTTTTTGCAATGTGAGATTTTGGTACCCTCCATGCTAGTTTAGATTGAAAGATGAACCATGACAGCATATCTCCCTCCACTCTTGTAGTGACCATCGATCTGAGTGACCTGTACCACTTTTCACAATCTGAAATTTATGCTACATCCTGGCTAATCTAGGATGTGAAATCACTTACAACCGTGGATATTCTTGGATCCCAACCTCGGTTGTTAGATGCCACCACCTTTTAACCCATTTCATGATTTGGAAAAGTGGCTTTGGCCAAGCATGTTTGCCATGTGAAATGTTTTGACGATGTTGATCCGCCACTCGATCAATCTCAGCCTTCTATTATGACTCTCGTTTAATGCCTTCAACGCATCTAACATTCTCTTCTTTACCCTGCATCTCCGATCCATGGACTGTCTTGTCGCTTTCAATATTCATTACTCTAGAGTGGGGCTGCCAATTTACACTGTCCTTTCCTTCATTTCCACTACATCCTATTCTAGTGGTTGAATGCTATCTTGTATATGCCATCAATCTCCCTGCAAACTATAAGGTTTCTTTCCCAACACCTCTTGACAAGGTCAAACTTCCTACATATTCCTTATAATCAAAAATTTAATAGAGTGTTAACAAATGGCTCCATAAGGGATGCTATATTCCTAGCGAGGTAGCAAAGAACCCATAGAATAGTCACCCACTCCATTGACAACATCCTTTTATTTTACTTTCTGAAAGAAAACATAGTTTGAAAGAATGGTTACCTCTTCCGATCTTAGGGCCTTCTCCACGGGCTTCAAATATTCTGACTCATCAGCCATACTGATTAAAACATAAAATGTATTTACACTATGATACATGGGCCTTAGTCCCTTTACTCCAGGTAACATTTCAAAAACCTCCCATTCATTGTGCCTCCTTCGTACTATGACCCATTGATCCAAATTTAGACCATATTCCCTCTGAAATTCAGATCATTTGGTTTGAGAGGTGAGGCTCAAAGAACCATCTTTGAGCCTCACCACTTCATGTGGGCTATTTAATCTATGTATGTTAATCTATTCCTCAAATGTTAACAATTTTGCAGCTTTAATCCCCTCCTCTCTCAGCATCCAAGCCTTCCGGGTCTCAACCCCCAAGATCTGGATCACCCATTTGGATACTATAGAATGAAGGTGTTGACTCCTTTATGTGCTGCAATAAGGTATGGGCCTACCCACAAGTGGTCAAATTTTTCATGTTTACCTTTTTCTTCATGTGGGGCATCCCACTTCAACACCAGGTCATCGAGTTGGAAAACATATTCCTTTATTCTCCTGTTGAAGGTATTATTCATCTTCTCTTGGTGTATCTGGACTTTATCATAAGCTTTGTCCCTCACTTCATTCAGTTCAATAATCTGGTTGATCCTTATTTGAATGGGATTAGGCTCATCCAATGGATCCTGTAGCAATTTCAGGACTGGAACACCCAGAGAGGAAGGGAAAATTACTTTGGCCCCATATACCAACTGAAATGGTGACATATTGATGGCCCTCTTTGTGCTGATTCTGTCATCCCACAAGGAATATTTCAACTTCATGTGCCAAGCTTTCTTGTTATCCTCCAATAGCTTCTTAATAATCCTCACAAGACTTTTTTTAGAGGATTCAGCCAGTTCGTTTCCCCATGGTAATAATATGTAGAGTGATTTAGGCTTATGTGGTATTTATGGAAAAAATTGATCATCTTCTTGGACTTAAACACATATGCATTGTCTCTCACAATTCACTTAGGGAAGCCAAATCTTGCCAAAATATTATCTTCTAAGAAATCCATTATTACCTCTTTTGTAGCCCTTTTGGTGGGTATGGCTTCGATCCACTTCTTGAACTAATTAGTGGCCGTTAGAATCCACTTATGCTACCCTGAGGAGTTTGGGTTTATCTCTCAGATGAAATCTAACCCCCACTAATGGAAAGGAGCTTCCATAGATATAGGGTTGAGGGGAAGTGAAACCACTTTTCTTTTCCTTTCAAAAATCTGACACCGATGGCATTTAGTCGTTTCCTTATAGACATCTGAGAACAACGAAGACCGATAAAATATTTCCCTTAGAATTTTATTTGCAGTTACTTTCCAGGAATGGTGTCCTCCACAATTCCCTTCATGAAGTTCCTTCACTATATGTTGAGCTTCATTTTCCAGAAGATAATTCAATAGTATTCCCCCAGGGTCTTTCCAATAAATATATTTTCCTATGATGCAAAAATTTCACAGTCTTTAGTTTCACGGATCTAGCTCTAGTTTTGCTCAGCCCTACAGGAGGTTGTAAATTATGTAATACAAAAATAATGTCAGCATACCAAGGAGATGCAGAAAAATCAGGCCTACAAAAATAATCTATGCCTCTACTCGATCAGCTTGACACGGTAGAAAATTTAGCTGCAAAGAGTCACAATGGGAATCTGTCATCATTTTAGATAACCCTTGTCCTTTGATCAATTTTTTGGGCTTAATTTCTATGTCGTATTCTAGAAGCACTGCAACCCATTTAGCTCTCTTTCCCTCTGGATCCAGCTATGTAAGTATGCTTTTCACTATGCTGCTAGGTACATAGGAAATTACGTGGGAATGGAGGAGGTAGATTCTAAAATCCTTCAAGTCCTTAACCAAAGCATAGGCTTGTTTTTCCATTATACTATATTTCAATTCTCCGATCCCTCAATATTTTACTGAAGAATGCTATAGGTTGTTCTTCACCTCGATCATTTTTCTAGAGCAACATTGCCACCATAGTATGCTTTGAAACATACGAGAACACTAAGAAATCTTTCTCAAAATATGGACTGACCAGTACAGGAGCCTTCGAAATGGCCTATTTTATATTTTTGAAAGCCTTCTTGTCTTTCATCGTCCATCAAATTTCGTTATCTTTCCTTAGCATATAAGTAATATCCATCAGGATTTCGACGAAGATAGGGATGAATCTCCTCAAGAAGTTTACTTGACCAATGAAAGACTGTATTTCCTTCTTTCTCCTTGGTTCCTCTACTCTCAATATTCCCTTTACCCTGTCCGGATCGATCATGATTCCTTCCTTCAAAATGATGTGCCCTAACAACTTTCCTTCTTCTAGAGGGAAGTTTGACTTTCTAGGGTTTAATGAGATTCCATTCCATACTTCATGTACTTAATGAAAACCATTTCTAAATTCCTGATATGATCTTTATCCCACCTGGAGTATAAATTAATGTCATCCATGTAAATCACCACAAATTTGTCTCTTTCATCTGCAAAAGCAAATACCATGGCACGTTGTAAAGTTGCTCCAGCATTCATTAACCCGAACAAAATCTTTGTGTACATGAATGTACCCAAAGGTGTTGAGAAAGTGGTTTTTTCTTGGTCTTTAGGTAGCACCTTCACCTGATTGTATCTAAAAAAACCATCCATAGTGGATATTCTTTCTAATCCTACCACCCTCAGCAGGATTTGGTCCATCTTCGGAAATGGGTAATTGTCTTTCAAAGAAACTTTATTTAAGTTTCTAAAATCTACACATAACCTTATCTCCCCATTCTTTTTATGAACATGAACCAAATTGGCTACCCATATCGAAAACCTCAGAGTCACAATTATTTTTGCATCAAACAACCTTTTCACTTCCTTTTCAATAATGGGTACTAGTTTTAGATTGATCCTCTTGAGTTTCTGCCTGAATAGTTTTTCCCCGGGTTTAATTAAGATAGTATGATGTATGATGGAAGTGTCATATTCTTTGAGATCTTCATAACTCGATGCAAACACATCCGTGTATTTCTTCATCAGGTTCACATACCCTTCTTTTTCTTTAGCGGGCAATTTCTTGGACAACTTTATAATTTTTGGGTTACTTTCAGTGCTAATATTTATATCTTCGATGGTGTCTGTGGCAGGCTTGATCTTTGGATCTCTGGATACATCATTTCGGTCAAAAAGGGACTCTAAGAGGATCAAACCTCTAGGAATATGATTTCTCTTCACCTGGACTATATCCCTGCCTCCCAAAGAGTCTTTTAGTTTCCCCGCCCCGGCGGCCTCTTCCCCTTCCTCTTCAACCACTACTAGATTTTGATCCAAAATCCGACGGTTTTTTCCGACGGCGCGTGGATTTTTTCTTTTAACTGTGCCAAAAATCAGAAAGATTAATTTTTTTTTGAAATGGTGGGCATACGTGTCGCTTAAGCGACGGCAATTCTCCTAAGTGTTGCTTAAGCGATGGCACTAAAATTTCTT
>LPNX010889236.1:962717-1016949 GCA_001517045.1 Pseudotsuga menziesii | reverse complement strand
AGTCACCTTAGTACATCAACTAATTTCAGTACATTCTATATAATGGCCCCGGGACTGGAAAGACCACTCTTTCTACAGATCACCAGAGGGAACTGATCGGAGACTGCACATGATTTTATATTATTTTTTTAAAAACAGTCACAAGTGTCGCTTAAGCAACGGTTCCAGAGATGTCGCTTTTCCGACACTTATCCTTAAAATCCGTCGCTTATCCGACACTTCTAGCTGTCGCTTTTGCGACTTTTTTTCTTAATATCCGTCGCTTATCCGACGGTAGGAATGAGATTTTCTTAAAAAATTTTCACTACCATCGAAGAAAAGCTGTCGCTTAACCGACGCTTATTTTTTAATCGACAGTTACTTAGGTGTCGCTTAACCGACGGTTAATCAGGTGTCGGATAACCGACGACAAGTTTCCGATGCTTAAAAAATATCAAAGTGTCGTACATGCGACAGGGAAGTGTCCAAAATCCGACATGACGGCCGTCGGATTTTTGGTCCAAATGTAGTAGTGAACGTCTAGAAAATTATCAGAGTCAGCATCATTCTCATCTATGCGGGTGTTCACAATCTCACCAGAAAACTCCAGAAATCTCTTAATCTACATATTGTCTTCGAAAACTTTCCAATATCTAGTGTTGTTTTGTATAGAAGGTCTCTTCACAATATCTACTTTGTATTTCCTTTTGCGTGCTGTAGGGGCCTCAAATTTTTTAGCTGCAGTCGCCGGAGAGTCTGCCACCATAATCTCATTTATAGGGATCACTTTGACTGTATGTTGAAGTAAATTTAGAATATGTCCCACACCTCATTTCGGTAAGCCCTCATTCTTGGATGTCTAGTTTAGAAGCTGTCATTCACCTGATTCACTACGAGCTCTGAATCTCCAAAATTTTTGACCCTTTTAGCTCCTAAATCCTTTAGTGCATGCAGGCCCATCAACAAGGTCTCATATTCTGCTGCATTGTTAGAGCATTCAAAAACCAACTTATAAGAATAAGCTTTGGTATCCCTAATGGGGGAGATTATGTACACACCTACGCCAGCACCTGCTTTAGCCACCGAGCCATCGAAATACATCTTCCTCAATCCTTTGTCCTTCTACTTTTTCTCCAAATCTTCCAGTTTGCTAGTCTCTCCTTTATCCCTTTTTCCTTTCCATAGCACAACGAATTTTGAGTTGTAAGGAGATATATCATTGAAGAATATAGATGACCCCAATTATGTGTCGACGACATAAACATGATGGATGTTGGGCTGAGCCTGACTGCTCATGACATAAGGCAATATTTTCTCACTATATGACCTTTTCTTTTCATTTCAAACAGGAATTGTTGCATAGGGCATGTCCATTCGTAGGCTACCCTTCAACTTTAAAGTCCAAGACCTTGACAGCAAAATACCAAACTTGGGGGGAATATCAGCCACAACAACATCCATGACCACAATTTTAGATGGAAACTTATTTAAAGATACCACCATGTCTTTGATCAAGCCCAGACATTTTACCTTTTAGAATCAGAGGAATAGAGATCTTTATAAGGCCTTGTAATCTTGAATCCCAGGCTCTCCACCACTCCCTTTGGCATCAGATTGTGTGAGGCTCCTGAATCCAACATAGCATTTTGTAACACCATATCATGTACATTCAATCTCATGTAAAAGGGTGGCATCTCCTCGTCTTCGCTGTCCATGATGTCAATATTAGATCCTAGAATAATAGTAGGGTTGTCTTCAGTCATCTCCAAGATATCCGGGTGATCTTTTTGTTGATTTGCAATCATATTTGTTATAGTGTTGCTATATTCCTGATTCCTTAATAATTCATTGAAAGGGATTGAAAACTTTAGCTTAGCTAGCTCATTTTGGAGGTTAAACATGGGAAGGGTTTTTCCCAACTCAACAGGTGCCATCTGATCCAGCTCCCTCACATTATAAGTACCTTTTCCCACCTCCCTATATGCTGCTGGCTCCTTTTGTTTCTCATTTCCTTTCCCTAGGCTTGTCTGACTACTAGAATGCTAGTTTGGGTTTAACTCCCCTTTGTTTATAGAAATGTCTCTACTTCTTAACTTGATCTTCCTGACATCGTCTATAGCATGCATATACGCCTTATGATATTGCTCCAATTCCTCTGTCAGGGTCTTATCATCCACTTGTGTGAACATGTCATGTTCCTCCTCAGTCAAGTACATATCAGATTATAAATCATCGAAATGATGGATATGATCTTCGATAGACTCTGCCTCATCCTTGGCAGCCACATAGTTTTCAGGTAAAGGAGGACTAATTGGCTACTCTTCTTGGTTTCTTGGATTCATCACATCCCTTGGTCTATTTGGTTGGAGTGGGGGAGGAACTGGCCTCCTAAAATTGGGATTCGTTATCTAGGGTTCATTCTGCTCCTAGTTTGTTGGATTAGACTCCACCGTTAGCCTATCCATCAACTTTTCCATAGTTTTGACAATCATCTCAAATTTTACATCACTAGATGAGGACATAGAAGTAGTGGGGTGTGTCTCTTCTCTAATTTTCCTTCTGTCAACCTCTGCCCTCAGTTTTATTTTTTCGCACACCGTCATATTGGCCTCTACTTCTAGGTAATTAATGAACATAGCCAGGAGGTTTTTTGACTTTATTTCTCTCAATAACTAAGAAAAATCATTGTCAAAAGCATCAGTGTAATGAATTTTAGCCGCCCCAGGTGAAGGTTTGATATCAGCAGGTATCGAGTTGTAGACTCTCATGAATCTGCTTGAAAACTCATGGACTAACTCAAAACCTCCTTTCTTGATATTGTTGTATTGAGATAGGACCTGCAACAGGATTTTTTTATCATCCCATGTTTCTAGAAATATGGCTTGAAAACCAGCAAAACTATGGATAGACCTAGGTGGCAAATCTTTGTACCACTTCTTGTCTTCCCCATACAAACTCAGAGTGACCAACTGCATCTTGAAATATTCATCATCCACCTCTTTTAGGTCGATGAAATCATCAAATTTACCCACATGGTATCTTGCTGAGACATTCCCCTCCCCATCATAGAGTGCAATTAATTGGGCGTAGTTCAAGGGGAGGTCGTGCATAACTAGAGGTAGGGCTAATGGGGAAAATCTAGCAGCAGCCATCGGGGTTAGTCGATTCAGAGAAAACTGGGTGTTCTAAAAAATACGGGTTGTCTCTTCATATTTCACCGAGATCTCTAGGTTCAGCCACAAAGAATCAAGAAGATAGGATCGCAGTGTACTAGAGCTAACCCCAACTTTCCTCAGGTCAGATTCAGATTTAGATTTGGTTAGTAGTCTTTCAGCTCTAAATCCCCATTTGGATTTTGCTAACCCGTAAAAATATTGAGATGATGATGTACCAAACAACGAAAAATCAACTTTCTATTT
Organism: Pseudotsuga menziesii; assembly: GCA_001517045.1. Lineage (NCBI taxonomy): Eukaryota > Viridiplantae > Streptophyta > Pinopsida > Pinales > Pinaceae > Pseudotsuga > Pseudotsuga menziesii. Next base: position 1,013,551 of record LPNX010889236.1, on the reverse strand, counting down.
ATTTCTATTTCTAAGTATTTTTTCTAGATTATCCACACTTTGCAAAGTTTCGGGATCAGGGTTACCTATCGTGTGGATCCTTCTTGAAGCCATGATACCTAGTGTGATACTAGTCGCAGTGGCTGTGGAGTCACCAAGACAAATATACAACCTTCTCATGAATGCATAAATTTTTGTTTTCCCTCAAAAATCTCTTTCCTAAAATCATGTAGTTCTTGTCGTTCCTCCAGGGATAATCTTCAACTCATTCCCCGGCAACAGCGCCAGTTTGTTAGCACTAGAATTGAGCCAAAGGTTGCGGAAGGCCCTGTTATCTCCAAAAATAAATTTATTTTGATAGGATGAAGAATTCAAGTCATTTCATGAAAGATTTAAAGATGACTAACAAATTGAGGGTCCCTGGTTTTGCTAATGGTTGAATAAATTGGAAGTTTTAGCTTTCGGTGGCTTAGGCGGGGTTCTTAACATCTCAGTAGCCACCGAAAAGCTTTGTTTTGGTGGATAACAGTTTAACGTAGGATAAAGGCTAACTATCAAAAGCAATCTCAATTGATTAAATGGTAAAAGAACTTTTGGTGGCTTAGCCGAGGATTCAAACAACTCATTAGCCACCGAAAAGTGTTGGTTTTGGTAGCTTAGTGAATAGTCGAAGAAAGGCGTGAACCACTGAAAGCAGGTAAAAGGCGTCGGGGAAAAAATAGTTTCGATGGCTTAGGTGAAAGCTTTGATGGCTCATTAGCCACCAAATGGCTTGTCTTTTGGTGGTTAAAAGGGATATCTGGAGAGAACACTATCCGTCAAAATCCAAGTTTTACAGCGCCATTTGGAAAAAGGTTTCAGTGGCTTGGGAGAATAGGTCAGCATTTGATTAGACACCGAAAGCCTTGTTTTCGGAGGCTAGCAGACAACTTCCTGAGGGCCCTTAACTGCCGAAAAGGTAAAAATAAGAAACGGTTAGAAACCTATCAAATCAAATCCCTTCAACAAAACAACGATGATCAAAGGGAATGATTAACCACCGAAAAAATAGGAGGCTCCATCAAGGCGTAAAGAAATGAGTGAGCAGTTTGTTGTTAAACTGATAAGGACCGATGTGATTTGAAACCCTCCTTTTCCCTCTATTTGTCCAGAGAACTGTAGAAAAACCCATTGGGTATCTAGGTTGATTTTAACATGATTTTTCGGTAAGGGTCTCGAAAAGATCAACTAAGCTATCACCCTCTGACCTAAGCATCCATCATGCAGTTGAAATCCTTCAAAATGAGTGCCCATTCTTTAGTACACTCCACCTTTAACTTTAGGATTTCTCACCACCAGAAAAACATCTCTGACAAGAAGCCTGCTAAAAAAACTATTCCACAGAACTTGAATTGATTGTTGCAGGTACACAAGAGTGACATTCAGCAAATGAAGAACGAAGGGCCTGCTCTGAGGCAAGAGTTGGGAGACATCAACTACCTAGAGGCACATCTAGAAGTCTGTCAGTTTTTCAAGGATGTTGGATGCTATAGGTTTTGTGAGAATATTCAAGGTTCACAACAACAGTTGGCTGAGGCATTTTCTCTCTCTTTCGATGGCTCCAAGGAATTCATAGGTAAAGATTAATTTCTGATAGATAAAAACCTAATTACTGAAGTGAATGAACTCCCTAGCATAGGAGAGAAGTGGTTTAAAACCACCATACCAAAGGATGTAGAGTTTACATCTTACCTGAATCCTGAAAATAGAGGGGTGGTGTGGAAGAAAAGTGTACCATCCTCCTGGCTAGAAGAGAGGTGGTAGAAACTGCTGAAGGCCATTGTGGTCTACATAAATTATGAAGGGAGATACAATAAAGCCATGATTTACCATTTTAAATTGATGAAACAATTCATAGGGAAAATACCACTGAATTTACCTTTCTACTTACATAGAAGCTTAGCAAAAATGGCACACCAGGCGAAGGCTCAACCAACCAAGACTGCTGGCTGACTGTCTAATCATGGTCTTATCTACCTACTGATCCAAGAATTGCTGAAGAGGAGAAATATGGCATGGGATTATTTCTTATTTTGGAATGCTTTTGAAACAAGCCTATAGTCAAAATAAGAGGGGAAGTCTCCTTCTAAAAAGTATAGCACACCAATGAGTGGGAAAAGGAAGATAAGGGCTATATCCCCGGCAACAACAGAACAACTTCCTTCCTCTTCCAAATCCAAGAAGGTCAAAAGAAATTTGGATTTCAGTGAAAAGGGCTAGGAAGTTACAACACACACTGGGAACATATTGAACCCACCCTACTTAGATTCAGAAGAGGAAAAGGAGGAAGGTGCAGACCTAGCATTGCAAGTTGTAGCAGAGATTGAAGAAATCCCATCACCTACACCAAAAGAGCAATAACAACCAGCAGAGAAGGCTTCCTGTAGCAAGCCCAAGACTCAAAGTATAAATTAGTTGCTGAGGCAAGTGTATGAGATGGAGATTTTAGAAAGGGCGATAGAGAAAAAAATGCTACATTAACCAGGAGGAACAAGATGCTGCACAACTCTTACCTAGAGATGACAGAGAGGTATGTTTTCCTAAAAAGAATAAACAAAATATACCTGAAAGACAACACAAGGATGTAGAGAATGATTAGGCTTTAGAGACTGCATATGAATGAGACCAAGTAAAACCCTAACACCCACCTCACATTGGAAACCCTAGATGAAGCTGCAGTAAGCCTTCAGCCTCTAGAATCAAGCTAGGCTGTTGTAAACCTTCCTAACATAGAGCCTGCTGAATATGAAAGATAAGCAGACAAACTTGAAAGAATTTTTTTTGAAGTGGGTTAAGAATTTTGGAAGAACAGGGCTTTCGGTGGCTTAGGAGGACACTGAGGCAATTCATTAGCCACTGAAAGCACCATTTTCACAGCTAACAGTTCCGATATTTTGGCCTCTTAACCACTGAAAGAAGAAAGAGGCATAGGATCGAATTTTGACATGAAGGATCAGTTTTGGGCGAACATGAATAACTTAGGGATGAAGTATAAAGATGAAGGATGCTGAAGAAAACATCAGGGAAGGTATGCTTCAGTTTTGCTGTGACATAAAGGAAGAAAAGGTCACCAACACTTAGCTATCTAAGTGAAACAGACTTATCCAGCGGTGGACCAGTGACAATTATTTCCATTACTTTATTTAGTTATCACAAGGTTCAAATAGTGAACTAATTCTATAGTTAGTTAGACTAGTAGTTAAATTAAGTTTTTTTGACCTAATTATGCAAAAACAATTATTTTGTCTATTTTTAGTAAATCAGATCCAATTTTTCAGGATTTGAATATTTTTTGTGAAGGCTATAAATCCTAAGACTTATTTTATTGAAAAGGGTTGACTTTGAGGACTTGTATACCATTACTATTGTCAAGCTTCTCATATTTCTCATGGCCTAATTTAAGCTCTTTTGCTATCATATGTTCAACTTTCATTTTTTGTCTATTTTGTGCTTATGCTTGAATGTGTTATTCAGGTTTATTTAGGTTTATTTATGTTTGATAGATGCCATCCTATTGGCATATTGATGATTTTAATTACAAGTACCTTCCGTGTTATGATTATTCATTTATATATATTGGTTTTATGTATGAATCTGCCAGCATGATAATTTCTCCATCTCTACACCATATTATCAAACCTCTAAAAAGTGGTAGCTAGAAGCCTTATCCCTGATTGAGTTTGATGCATGTCTTAAGAGTCTGAGGTTCTATAGGTTAACTAACTTGATCCATTTATAAAACCCTAAAAAAATTTAAGTTACTAGGAATCCTTGAGATGCAACCTAGAGGAGTTTCCTGGAGTGATAAAAAATTGGCGCCGTTGCTGGGGAGAGGAGACTGAAGCTCAGCTTACCTGGGAGATGACATAGATCCTGCTTTGATGATAGATAAAGTTTGGACACTATTATGATTTTAATCATCTATTTGGAAACTCTATTGAAATAAGGTGGCTTCAAGAAGACCAAGTACCAGAGCAAACCCTCAAGAGCCACCAACAACACCGGTTTTAGATCCATAAGAGATTCTGAGAAGAGCTAGGCCTTCACTAAGGTAGACCAGTAGTGTTGCAAAGGAAGCTACATCAGTTATTTCAATAAATATTTATGCTATTATTTCTTCTGCTGAAACACTTAATTCTTAGGAATTTATAAATACATCAGAAAAGTTTAGGGTTTGGGCATCTTCAATCACTGCTGCTTGTGAAGATCCAATCCTTGGTGACTCCACTGGGAAAAGTTTACCACCATCACCTTTTCAGCTACTACCTACATCAGTGCTACCTTCCTCCACCCTTTCCATACCCATATCCAATATGGCTTCCCCTCTGACCAAAATGGAAAGGATCCTGGTAGCTAGGTATGCCCCCTAAATTTTCCTAACCCACTCTCGGACATTCCCACTGGAGACTATCTCAAGTACATGCCTAAATTTAGAGGAAAGGGAGATTTCATAGCTGAAGAAAATTTAGAGACATTTTACATTTATGCTAAGAACATTAATATAGAATAGGAATATGTGTGGACTAGGGTTTTTGTACAAAGCCTAGATGGTCAAGCTAAGAATTGGTTCAAAGAACTGTCTACTGGACTAGTAGCAAGCATTGAAACCCTAGATGACATCTTTCTAAAGCATTGGGGAGAGAGGAGAGACCACCTCTATTATAGACCCAAGTTTAGAAACTTGAAAAGAGAGAATGGGGAGTCTGTCTCCAACTTTTCCAAGAGGTTCAACAATATGTATAGCAAGATCCCCACTGAAATCAAGCCCGTTGATACCTCGGCCAGGATAACTTATGCAAATTCATTTGACACTGATTTCTTCCTAGTTCTTACAGAAAGGAGGTCTAACTCCTTATCACTCATGTAGGATGCTTCCCTAGAGGTAGAATCTAACATTGTGGCATCTCAGAAGGTCAAAGGAAAGATAGATAGGAAGAAGCAGGCAATAGATCTTCTTGGCGCTTCTTCATCGGAGAAAAACATTGACAAAATGACCAAACTGTTAGATAACTTGACTTCTAAAATGTCTAAGCTAAAGGACCAAGGACAGATACCTATAAAAGGTAAAGGGCCAAGTGATTTTGTTCCTCCAAACCCTAATTTTGTCCCTTACAGAAGAGGCAACCCCCCAGTTCATATCCTTAGAAGGGAAAGGAATCAAGGGAAAGATCAGAGAATCAGAGCTCCTTTTCAAAATGCTGTACTAAAAGAAGAACTAGAGTTCATTAAGGAAGAAGGAGAGGCTGAAGACAACATCCGCTGCATGGAAGATGAAGTTGACTATTTTTTTCTGACACGGGTAGAATATGAGGAAGCCCTAATTGATGAGTAGATCAGTGAAGAAGTAGTATATGAGGACGATGGTCAAGGAGGGTATATTCTGAGGTCTAGGCTAGTTTCTCCCCTTAAGAAGAATGTTGTTCCTGCCAAACAGCCTGCTGCACCAGATAAAAAGGCTACTATTTTACCAAAGAAAATGGCTGTCATTCCCAAACCATCACAAAAACCAACACCTTCATCAAGCCCTGATAATGTACAACTCAAAGCTCTAGTAGATGAGGTAAGGTTTCCTAATATACTACATTATTCTTTCAACCTTGAGTCAGAGATTTAGAAATTGAAGTTCCCTTTTCCATTAATTGAGCTAATGAAAAATGATGCATTCAAAACTTCCATACTGAATTCTTTTCAGCCAAAGATACATATTGATACTAATTTTGTAAATCTGCAAGATAATAAACCTATTGTAACCTTAGGCCCTATGATCGAAGACCTAAAGGATTCATTCCCACCTTTCTACATATCCTTGAATATCCACGATGAAGTCCTTCATAACTGTCTGCTGGACTCAGGAGCTTCCCATAAGCTAATGTGAAAAGTTGTAATGGATGAGCTTGGTCTCAGCATTAGAAAACCCTACCATGATTTGTTCTCCTTTGACTCCAAAAAGGTCAAGTGCTTGGGCATCATCAAATACCTTGTTGTAAACCTATCTCAACTACCTTCAAAAAGAATCATGATGGAAATTGTAGTGGATGATATCCCTCCTAAATTTGGTCTCTTTTTGTCTCGATCATGGAGTAAAAGGCTAGGTGGAACCCTTCAGAAGGACCTTACATATGCTACAATCCCAATGTTTGGAGGGGAGACCAAGAGGCTTTATAGAGAGAATCATCTTTCCTACATCATAAGAAATGAAAGGAATTCAGTGAACCACCCCATTTATGCAGTAGGCACTGATTTTGGGTCATGCATTATGCAAATAGATGATTCTCGGTAAACACCAGTCCAACTTACCAATCCCACCTGTCAGCATCCCGAAGAAGTGTCCACAGTAGTCTGGAACATGTATTTTGATGGGGATAGCACTCAAAACTCAGCAGGTGTAGGTGTAGTATTGATCTTTCCATCCAAAGAGAATATTCATTTGTCTTATAAGCTTGAATTTAAAACCACTAACAATATAGCAAAATATGAAGCCTTGCTGCTAGGAGTTAAAGATTCCAATGAAATGGGGATCATGTGCATGATAATCTTTGGAGATGAAGACCTTATTATACAACAGGTCAACAACACCTTTCAAGCAAAAAATGTCAGACTAAAGCCCTACAGGGACGAGGTATTGAAACTCAAAGACTCCTTTATGTTTTTTGAACTGTCATATATACCTAGGACTTTGAATCACCTGGATGATTCCCTGGCTATCACTGCAAGTCTATTTGTTCCTCCTTTACCTCCTAAGCTCAGATATGATGTTCAAGTCAAGTACAGACCTTCCCTACTAGATAATGTAAAATTTTGGAAGGTGTTTGAGAATGATGATGAGATTATTAAATTCCTTTATCTAGTAGATTAATTCTCTGATATACATATAGATCAGGAAAACCTAAACATGGAAGAATCCCAACAGCTCAAGTTGAAAGGTAAAGTAGCTTATCAGAATATTGTCCAATTACCCAACAATTATATACCTCCGGGTCTGGTACCCCTGGAAGAGATTTTTGATCACAATGACATCCCTTTTGATCCTGCCAAAAAGGAGCAAGACCCTGCTGTCCAAGAGCAAAACATAGGTAGCCAAAGCCATCCAAAACTTATAAATCTATCCACTGAGTTGATTTCTGATCAGAGGTCCAAATTTTGCATCCTGATAAAATAATTTGCTGATATCTTTGCCTGGGAGTATAGTGACCTGAAAACCTACGACGCCAATATCATCCAACACAGGATTCCTTCTGAGAAGGACACCACCCCTTTCAAATAGAAGATGAGATCCATCATTCCTCTCCTACTACCTGTAATTGAAAAATAAATCCATAAGATCCTCAAAGCCAAAATCATAATTCCCCTCAGGTATTCCAAGTGGCTTGCAAACTTAGTGGTGGTAAGGAATAAGAATGGGTAGATCACGTTGTGTGTGGATTTTATAAACCTGAACGAATGCTCCAAAAAATACAACTATCAGTACCCAAGATGGAACACCTATTGTAAAGAGTCTCAGGGGCTAGTGTCATGCCATTTCTGGATGCCTTCTCTGGATACAACCAAGTTGTTGTGCACCCTAATGACCAAGAGAAGACCGCTTTTACCACCCCCTGGGGCACTTTCATGTATGCTAAAATGTCATTTGGGATGATGAATGTTGGGGCCACTTTTCATAGAGCCATGGACTTAGCTTTTGTAGGATTGAAAGATAAATTTGTGCTTATATACCTGGATGACCTAATTGTTTACTCTCACAGCCATCATGACCATTTGGAGCACTTGAGGAGGGTATTTATGAAGTGCAAGAGGTTTGGGATATCACTGAACCCTAAGAAGTCCTAATTTGCACTCAGTGAGGAGAAAATCCTAGGTCACATAGTCTCAGTTGAAGTTGTGAAGATTGATCTGGTTAGGGTGGAAGCAATCTAGAAGCTGTCCATACCTAGGTCAAAAATGGATATTCAGTCCTTTTTGGGTAAGATAAATTTTGTCAGGAGGGTCATCCCTAATTTCTCTAAGTTTGTAAAGCACATAACAACTATGTTGAAAAAGGATGCAGAAATAAAATGGACTGACCAGGCAAGAATCTCTTTTGAAGACATCAAGAAGGCTATCATGGAAGCCCCAACCCTAATTAGTCCGGACTATACCAAGAGTTTTTATATCTTCTTCTTTACATCCTATGACACAGTGGCAGCTGTGCTGTTACAAAAAAATGATGAGGGTCTCGATCATCCAATTGCATTCTTCAGCAAGAAATTGAGAGATGATGAGCTGAAGTATGGTCCCATTGAGAAACATGCTTATGATCTCATCAAGTCATTGAAGACCTTCAGGATTTACATTCTACATGCAAAAGTCCTTTCCTACGTCCCTTCAGTTGCTCTGAAGGATGTTTTGACTCAGCCTGACATTGATGGAAAGAGAGCTAAATGGATTTCCAAGCTTATTGAGTTTTATATAGAGGTGAATCCCGCTAAGCTGGTAAAAGGACTAGATCTGGCCAAAATCATGGCTAAAGAAAACTGTGAAATAATGGGGATAAACTTCACTTGTGTCAATTCAGCAAAATTGCAAACTGTAGTAGCGACACAAGTAGTTCAGGATTAGAATGACATTCAACAAGTGACTGAAAACTTATCTTCATGTGAGTGGTACTTAGGTATTATTCATTTTTTGCAAAATCTAGAAGTACCTCCCGGTCTCACTCCTAATCAAGCACGAGCTCTTAAATTAAAATTTGTTAACTTTTGCATAGTTTATAAACTTATGTACTAGAAAGATCTGTCTAGGGTTTTGTTGAGGTGTCTATATAAAGAAGAATCAGATTAGGTCATGCATCACTTTCATTCCAGCACATGTGGAGTCCATCATTACTAGAATACCACATCCCACAAGATTTTGAGGGCAGGGTACTATTGGCTAGTCCTTTTTGCTGATGTATGTACCTTTGTAAGGGCCTGTGACCAGTGCCAAATATTTATAGGGAAGCAGTAGCTCAAATCCTTGCCCCTTATGCCTATTGTAGTGAATGGGCCTTTCCAGCAATGGGGTATGGATTTCATAGGTGAAATAAATCCATCTTCCAGTGGGAAGAATAAATGGATCCTAGTAGCCATAGAATAGTTTACCAAGTGGATAGAGGAAATACCCACCAGGAATGCAACTCATCAGGTCAGTATGAAGTTTTTATATGAGAATATCTTTATTAGGTTTAGCTTCCCAGTAAGGTTAGTGACTGATAATGCACCAGCTTTCAAAGCCGGGCATTGGTTAAAATGTGTGATTCAATGGGCATTCAGCTGGTGCATTCCACATCCTATTATCCTCAAGGCAATGGCTTGGCTGAGTCATCCAACAAAATCCTAATCAAGAGCATCAGAAAACTATTGGAGACAAATTAGAAAAGCTGGTATTCTAAACTAAAGTTTGCTTTATGGGATGATAGGGTAACAGAGAAAAGATCTATAGGGACTTCTCCATTCAAATTAGTTTATGGTACTGAGGCCATTTTTCCCATTCAGCTCATTTTTCAAGTGGCAAAATTATTTTAGGAGGAGTAAGATGAACCAAATGATATGGTAAGGAGGATGATGGATTTGGTGGAGTTGCAGCAAGTCAGGGAACAAGTGATAGGAAAATCAAAATCCCATCAACAGAAGATCAAGGTCATGTTTGACAAAAGGGCAAAATTGGATAACTTTCAGGTTGGATTGGGTCCTCAAGTGGGATACTGTCAGGCAGGACAAGGGAAAACATGGAAATTTTGACTCTCTATGGATTGACCCTTTTGTGATAGCTCAGGTACAGAAGAACAAAACCTTCGAATTGAAGAATATAGAAGGGGAAGAGGTGTTGGATGGCCCAATGAATTGGCATTTTCTGAAACTTTACTTTATTTGAGGCTCTGAGGCCTTGTTATTATAAATTATTAGTTAGTAGGTTGTTTTTGCTTACAGAATAAACTCCATGCCCAATGGAACAATAAATGATAGTGTTAATTTTTTAGTTATTTTCAAGGAAAGGCATTTTGGTCTGGGGTTCTTGGGACCTCACAGGGAGGTTCCCATCCCCAAGTAGGAGCCAGATGTTATCTTCCAAAATAAATTTATTTTGATAGATGAAGAATTCGAGTCATTTCATGAAATATTTAAATATGACTAACAAATTGAGGGTCTCCGGTTTTGCTATTGGTTGAACAAATTGGAAGTTTTAGCTTTCGGTGGCTTAGGTGGGGTTCTTAATAGCTCATTAGCCACAAAAAATCTTTGTTTTGGTGGCTAACAATTTAACACATGATAAAGGCTAACCACCAAAAGTAGGCCTGATTGATTAAATGGTAAAAGCACTTTCGATGGCTTAGGGGAGACTTCAAACAGCTCATTAGCCATCGAAAAGTGTTGGTTTCAGCAGCTTAGTGAAGAGTCAAAGAAGGGTGTTAACCACCGAAAGCAGGTAAAAGGAATTGGGGAAAAAGCGGTTTTGGTGTCTTAGGAGAAATATTTGATGGCTCATTAGCCACCGAAAGGCTTGTCTTTTAGTGGTTAAAAGGGATATCTTAAGAGAACACTATCCGTTGAAAGCCAAGTTTTACAGCGCCATTTGGAAAAAGGTTTTGGTGGATTGGGAGAATAGGTCAACATTTCATTAGCCACTAAAAGCCTTGTTTTTGGAGGCTAGCAGAAAACTTCCTAAGGTCCCTTAACCACCAAAAAGGTAAAAAGAAGAAACATTTAGAAACCTATCAACTCATAGCCCGTCAACAAAACAACGATGATCAAAGGGCATGATTAATCACCAAAAAGACAGGAGGCTACAACAAGGCGTAAAGAAATGAGTGAGGAGTTTGTTGTTAAACTGATAAGGACCGATGTGAGTTGAAACCCTCCTTTTCCCTCCATCTGTCCAAAGAACTGCAAAAAATCCCACTGGGTATCCAGGTTTATTTTAACATGATTGTTGGGCAAGGGGTCTCGAAAATATCAACTAAGGCTATCACCCTCTGACCTAAGCATCCATCATGCAGTTGAAATCCTTCATAATGAGTGCCCATTCTTCAGTACACTAGACCTTTGAATTTAGGATTTCTCACCACCAGAAAACCATCTCTGAGAGGCATCCTGCTAAAAACACTATTCCACACAACTTGAATTGATTGTTGCAGGTACCCAAGAGTGACATTCAGCAAATGAAGAAGGGAGGGCCTACTCTCAGGCAAGAGTTGGGAGACATTAGCTACCTAGAGGCACATCCAGAAGTCTATTAGTTTTTCGAGGATGCCGGCTACTATAGGTTTTGTGAGAAGATTCAAGGTTCACACTAGCAGCTGGATGAGGCATTTCATCTCTCTTTTGATGGATCCAAGGAATTCATAGGTAAAGATGAATTTCTGATAGATGAAACCCTAATTACTGAAGTGACTGAACTCCATAGCACATGAGAGAAGTGGTTTAAAACCACCATACCAAAGGATGTAGAGTTCATATATTACCTGAATCCTAAACAAAGAGGGGTGGTCTGGAAGAAAAGTGTACCATCTTCTTAGCTATAAGAGAGGTGGAAGCGACTGCTGAAGGCCATTGTGGTCTACACAACTTGTGAAGGGAGATACAATAGGGCCATGATTTACCCTTTTAAATTGATAAACCACTTCACAAGGAAAATCCAACTAAATTTACCTTTCTACTTACATAGAATCTTGGCAAAAATGGCACACCAGGTGAAGGCTCAGCCAACCAAGATTGTTGGCAGACTGTCTCATCATGGTCTTATCCAACTCCTGATCCAAGAATTGCTGAAGAGGAGAAATATGGCATGGGATTATTTCTTATTTGTAATGGTTTTTAAACAGGCCTACAGTCGAAAGAAAAGGGGAAGTCTCCTTCTAAAAAGTATAGCACACCAACGAGTGGGAAAAGGAAGAGAAGGGCTATATCCCCAGCAATAGCAAAACAACCTCCTTCCTCTTCCAAAGCCAAGAAGGTCAAAATAAACTTGGATTTTAGTGAAAAGGGCCAGGAAGTTACAACATATAGTGGGAGTATATTGAACCTACCCTACACAGATTCAGAAGAGGAAAACGAGGAAGGTGTAGACCTAGCATTGCAACTTGTAGCAAAGATTGAAGAATTCCCATAACCTACACCAAAAGAGCAAGATGAACTAGCAGAGAAGGATTCCTCTAGAAAGCCCAAGACTTAAAGTATAAATCAGTTGCTGAGGCAAGTGTATGAGATGGATATTTTAGAAAGGGAAATAAAGAAAAAAAATGCTACATTGACCAGGAGGAACAAGCTACTGCAAAACTCTTACCTAGAGATGAAAGAGATGTATGTCTTCCTAAAAATACTAAACAAAAGATACCCGAAAGACAACACAAGGTTGTATAGAATGATTAGGCTTCAGAGACTGCAGATGAAGGAGGCCAAGAAAAACCCTAGCACCCACCTCACATTGGAAACCCTAGATGAAGTTGCAGTAAGCCTTCAGCCTCTAGAATCAAGCCAAGATGATGTAAACCTTCCTAACATAAAGCCTGCTGAATAAGAAAGATAAGCAAACAAACTTGAAAGAACAATTTTGGAGGTGGCTTAATAATTTTTGAAGAACAGGGTTTTCGGTGGCTTAGGAAAACGCTGAGGCAGTTCATTAGCCACTGAAAGCACTGCTTTCGGCAGCTAACAGTTCTGATATTTTGGCCTCTTAACCACTGAAAGAAGAAAGAGGCATAGGATCAAATTTTGGCATGAAGGACCAGTTTTGGGCGAATGTGAATAGCACAGGGACAAAGTATAAAGATGAAGGACGCTGAAGAAAATATCAAGGTATGCTTCAGTTTTGTTGTGACATAAAGGAAGAAACGGTCACCAACACTTAGCTATCTAAGTGAAATAGTGGCTTATCCAGCAGAGGACCAGTGATAGCTATTTCCAACACTTACTTTAGTTATGAAAAGGTTCAAACAGTGAACAAATTCTATAGTTAGTTAGACTAGTAGTTAAATTAGGGTTTTTTGACCTAATTATGCAAAAACAATTATTTTGTCTATTTTTAGTAAATCATATCCAATTTTTCAAGATCTGAATATTTTTTGTAAAGGCTATAAATCCGAAGACTTATTTTATTGAAAAGGTTTGACTTCGGGGACTTGTATACCATTACTATTGTCAATCTTCTCATATTGCTCATGACCTAATTTAAGCTCCTTTGCTATCATATGTTCATCTTTCATTTTCTGTCTATTCTATGCTTATGCTTGAATGTGTTATTCAGGTTTATTGATGACTGATAGCTGTCATCCTATTGGCATATTGGTGATTTGAATTACAAGTACCTTCATTGTTATAATTATCCATTTATATATATCTGTTTTTTGTATGAATCTGCCAGCATGATAAGTTCTCCATCTCTGCACCATATTATCAAACCTCTGAACAATGGTAGTTAGAAGACTTATCCCTGATTGAGTTTCATGCATTTCTTGAGAGTGTGAGGTTCTATAGGTTACCTAACTTGATCCATTTAGAAAACCCTAAAAACATTTAAGTTAGCAGGCATCCTCGAGCTGCAACCTAGAGGAGTTTCCTGGAGTGATAACAGGCCTACTCCTAGGTAACAGCAGAACCACTTTCGAAGAGAGAACTGGCCTTCTGCTCTTCCGAGAGGGATCTCTCACCAAATATTAACAATTCCAGATATGTGCAAGTGAAAATATAAATTGTTTGTGAAATTGGTTGAAACAAGACATAGAAGATTGGGCGATGGAGTAAAGAAGTGCAACAGAAATGAACAGAACTTATGCAGACGATTTCAACACAGAGGCAAGATAGCCATTCAACCATAGTCAAATTATAATTGTCTGGTGGAAAAGAAGAACATGAACAGACCATCAACAGAGAGCATTGGAAAATGAATTCTATATTAACTTTAGAAGAAATATTTGGTGGATATCTGAAACAATAGGCAGAGCATAGCATGTACGAATTCCAAACTGTTATACACTTATTTCATACATGAAAGAAAACATAATGGAAGAGATAAACTAGAAAAACATTCACATGTGAAAAGAAGCAACGGACTGTAATACAAACAACACATGAATCCATTTGTAAAACGTCGACATCGGCTCTACAACTTTAAAATACTCTTAAAAGCATACACTGAAAAATTACATCGGTTACAACCCCTTCTCCTTCTTTAGGAGGTATATTTATAGTATTTTGGGCTTCCTAGACCGACATCCAAGAATAAAAAAATTTTACAACTAAAAAACAACTTCTAACAAACTCGTGGGTGACAGATCGACCACAATTTACATAAAAACTGGAAAATGAAATATGGATTGTAGGAGAAAACATGCACGAAAGTATTCTATGTTTCCATCTAGCGAGTGACAACTGTACAAATTTCTAGGAGAGGTTACCATGAAAAAGGGCGTGTACATAGATGGAAATTCCCACGTACTATCATTGCCACTTCTATGGATGTGTTTTGAATTTGGCCAACCCGTATTGCTGAATGGCTCTCCATAGGTCAAGACCAGGAAGAGTTGCAACTCCCATGTCAAATGCTTGCGCCTTGAGCTCCATCAATTCCGGGTACGAAGTCTCAGGGACTTTGCCACATGTGGCTTTAAAATCAAACAATAATTCAAATTCACTGGCCAACTAATAAAAAATGATCTTCCCTGACAATGATTGTTGCATGTCTCCAAACTTGTTGTTTTCTATTTGACACTCAACCAGACGCTCCCGATACTCTTTCTGGGACAATAAAGGACCCTTCTATTCCAAGAAGAAAGGGATCCCTATGTCTAGCAGTGGTTTGAATAACATGATAACCTTTTTGACTTTGTGTTCAATAACATATATTTTGGCTTGTATAGTCTCCAACATCCTATGCTTAGAAATTACCTTTCTAGCCCCAGAGACAACAACAACCATGTTTTGGATACCGTACCGATTGGATAAATCATTGGAAAAGGAGCTTAGGAAAGCAATGACATTTTCCACTATTGCCATAGGTCTTTTCTGAATTTCCCCTAATACTGTCAAGAGCTTTTTCTTGGCCTCTATAATAGCCTTTTCCTGGTCTTCAATGAAATCTATATAAGGTTGGAACTTGTCAGCCTCTATAATGACCTGATCCCTGATCAAATGTTTGGTGCCTTTTGTTGCCGCCTTTCACACACCTGGGTCACGTGGCAGAAATCTTCAAGCCACTCAGTGTGTCCTTGGGGGCAAGTCTCGAGTCAAGGCTGTCACCTTGTTCTTGACTCCTCCATTTAGCCTCAACTCCTAACGAAACCAAGGGGGGTAGACCCTATTAAGTTACTAAGGATAATTACTTAGTATGGTGATGTTAAACTGAATGAGTTACTTAAGAGTTTGAAATTTAACTATAGACAATCAAAGATGACAAGATACAAAACTGAACACACGAAAGCACAATGCTGAGACACAATATATATATAAAGCAAGAAAATAACCAGTGCCTTAGAATGGAGTCAAAAAATAGAATCAATGTACTTGCATGTGCTTGGATTGAGTGTTTTGCAATTGCCTCTTGGTAGGTTTTAAGTTAAATTTGAGGTGTGAGTTGATTAAAATTAGGCGAAGAGGTGGACTCCAGATATACCCGAGAGTACTTGGAGTATGTCCAAAAATAAACCTTCACGGCTACCTACAAGAAACATGTGGGATGAATGGAGTCTCTGGGGATATTGTTCATAACGCACCCATTAGGGTGTGACAGAGATCGGCGCCTTGAGGTCATTTTTCAGAAGTTCCCGCTTCCTTTGGGTATTTTTCCACCATGATGGTTTGATTTAGGTGTTGGATTTTCACCTGATGGTTTGTCAATTTGGGGAGTGAGTCCTAATTATACTAGTCACTCAAGTGATTTTGATATACCTTGACTGATCGGATGAACTGCAGCCAAGTGCAGAGCATACACACCGGAGTCTTGTCAATTTTAGTAAATTTTACAATGGGTGTTCTTGTTAAAAGAAAACCCTCCAGGAACCTCTTTCGATCCAAGTGGATCTCAATCGGGGAATCAAGGAGGGGTTAATTTTATAATTCTTACTGAAACAAAATATGATAGCAAACGAAACATAAAATATGAGAAAACCACAATTTTCTAACTAGACTACCACGAACCTTTCTTCACCTTTCGGCTCAAAGGAGGCTCGTGGGGTAAGTATTACAATTACTTTGAAAACAATAGAAATAGAATATGGAATTGATTTTATGTCAAAGTATACTACCCTACAAATTAATGCTACTCTATATTACAAAAGATGAACGAAAAGCAAAAGAAGACACAGACGCAAATCCCCCCAGGGGGGATGGGAAATGGGCTCGAAAGAGCCTATTCAAAAAATTATTTTTAATAAAAGAGGTTACAATATCAGAGAACTGATATAATTCCTCTTTATCCTTATACAGAGTGAAATCAAGAGCTTAAAAAGTGCGAAAATTAAAGGTTTTAGTCAAATGGGAGACCCCTGGGGGGATTTGAACGCTCCTGAGGCCACTTTTGAATAGAAGCTTCCGTTATTTTCTGTCAAAACTGATAAAAATAAGCAAGCATATCAGACTAAAATATTCCCAAAAGCACTCTGAAAGTACCTTTGGGTCAGCTTACTTTTAACAAAAAAAACACTAAGTTAAAACTTGTTAAATTGGGGTAATCTAGTTATGCAAAAAGGAACCAAGGAAAGCAAGCTTTCCTTGGGATATTGGATTGATTTTTGGGAAACCAATAAGATGTGCAATTTATAGCAGAATATGAATCTTTAAAGAACGAAAACAAAAATACCTTATGAGCAAGTTTTAGATCTATGACTTAGCTACTTGCAAAAAGGGTAATTCCTACACATAGATCTTTCTTTATGAAATGATACTCTTTATGAAATTGCAGATCTAAGAAGCAAGAATCTTATGAAATAGATTGAATAGTATGTATTCAATTCTTAGAAATAGATCTGATCATTAGAGGAAGAGATAGGTAACCAGAAGATTGATTTTTTTAAAGAAATGAGGAAGAGAAGGGGAAAGGCCCGTTGTTGGATGGATCTGCAATGGAAACTTGTTAGTGGAATACAGAGGGGCAATGCCTTCACAAAATTTTTGGATGTATAGTGGCGTCAAACTAGATCCGCAGCTCGTCCAATCCTTGCTACCTAAAAGCTAAACACACAATTCTGCACGAAACCTCATGAGATCTGGATATATATATGAAAAAGAGACAAAACTTACATGCAAATAAACTTATTAAACATGTATAATCTAGATCTTCAAACATATATGCTATGAGATATAGAAAAAAAAGTAACCTTACTTGCCCAACTATACTCCTATTGATTCAGCTGAATCGTTCAAGCCAGACAGGGTTCAGATGTAGAAATTAAGAGAAAAGCCGGCAACATCAATAGCCGTAACACAATGCTTAATCCACACACATGAGAGAATTACACCATTTAGGATCCAAAGCTTCTTTGTTCCAACAATCCAAAGATTACAACAATATTACAATAGCAAGCCCTTCAATCCAACTCTGACTAGCTTGGAAGAGGCTGATGTGCTTGGATATATACAAAAACTAGGAGATCCAGCCCAGGCGGGCTGCAAATCCCAAGGAGATAGACCAAATATGCTGATGGAGAGTCCATCAATGGCTGATCTGTGTCTAACTGAGCCAGATCTGAGTCTAACTGAGTGCAATTGTCAATCAGAGAGCTGATCTGACTGACACCTCAACTTGTTGACTGAAGCATCCACCAAAACTCATCTAGATGAGCCAAAACATGTTGAGGAGAGAGGGAGGGTGAAATTCCCCATAAAGGATGCTGAAGATCAACTCTGGATCTGATTTGATCACCTCCTTCAGTCAAGGATTTGTCAGATCTAGTGAATCTACTTCAGATCTGACTGATTTCAATCAAATCGGTTGAGAATCCACTGATCTATGATTTTGGATTTGCTCCATTATTCATCAATTTATTAATTAAAATCATCAATAATTGATTTTTGGGGCTTTCTGACCCGAGTGATGGAAAATCACTCAAAACTAGGAAATAGTGGGTCCATGGGTTTACATGGTGCTCTTAGCTTGAAAATGAGCGCCTACATGACTGAAATAGATTATTTGGCCCACTTTTATTCAAAATCAAATTTTCCAATTAAACTATTAAAAAATAGCCTAAGTTTTGGAAAAATTAAATTTTAATAAAAAACACTGTAAAAACTAAAAAATTGAAAAATTGAAAAAACCTAGGGGGACTTAGACATGTTCATATGACTCGACCATGAATTCTAGCATGCTTATACATTTACAAATAGACTCTAATAACCTCAATAGGCCTAAATGCCAAGCCAACCACCCCAACTTTGGAGGTATGGAGTGAAAAACTCAGAAATTATCAGTCGTTTATTCAACAACCAATAATAACCAAGGGAAAAAACACCCTGGGCTAATCAGATTGACAAATAAAGTCTAAGAGACTGAGTCTTTTACAGACACTATCATGCTAGAACATTTATTACAATTCCCCCATGGGGTATGAACATGTAATATAGTACAACAAGCAATTCCCAGAAGTACTTCCAAAGGTCTTCTGAAGTCTGAACAAGTTATCCTTGTCCGGTTCACTAGGTTCACTTGATAAAAAACCACTAAGTACAACTTAGGTGGTAACATTCTGGCTCCAACTGTGGGACGTGTGCTCGATTTGGTATTTGAGGCCAGGAGAGGATACGAGAACACCAGAATCTCTGGTTTATATACCCTATAAAAACATTTCAACTTGACAAGAAAAAACCTCAGTAGCACAAGTTTTATAAAAAACCAAATGAACCATTAAGCTGATTTATTTAAACAAAAATGTAACTAACTAAAAGAAGCAAAGTTTTATTATAACTAAGTATAAAATAGAAATGTAGAAAGTAAATGCTTTCTTTCAAGGAGCTTATTTTCCTACTCTAAGCATGATATAAAAAGGGTTAAGTGTAATCATAAATCCAATGTAACCACCTAAGAATTTTATTAACATAAAAAAAAATTTCCTTGTCTTTGGTTACTAGCCAAAGTAAGGATACTTTATTCAGAAAATGCAAACCTGCATGATGATCTAGAAGGGGCGGGATGGATGGGAAATCATAGGCATGAATAATGTTGTTAAACTTCCTCCCAAACTGGTAAGTGCTTGCACAGGATGCTTCTATCCATGACTGGACAGGGTTGATGTACAAATTGGAATGATGAGGCAGATTGACTACACCATCATACTGATCATCAAGGCTTACCGGATGATAATTCACTGTATAAGCCCCAAGCAGCTCCAAGTCATGAGGAAAATATATATGTGAAGATGATAGTTGAGACTGATATTCTAATAACTGCATCACATCTGTCTTTTCACAACACTGCTTCTCCATGTCTTCATTATTTATACCTTTGTGCGGCTCTACATGATATGACTCTGAATGATCATATGGATAAACTGCATGCTCCTTTTTCATATCAAAGTTTCCCAAGGCCACATGGTCCATGCTCTCTCCTTTAGATATGGCATAGACAAAAAAATCAACAAAACCATCAAAATTTTCCGTTTCATTATTTTCCTCTTTATTCATGTCACAGACTGGATTTTCCATGAATGTCCAAGACTCCTCATCAACATCATTGTCGGGGATAAGGGAGTCTTTGTCACTTGTATCATGCTCCAAGCTATACTTTTCCTCATTTTCATACTCATGTTCTTCAGAGAAAAGGTCACAAGGTAGTAAACCTTCCAGACTGTCATCATTATATGGAGAACACATAAGAGTCCCATCATGTATATTATAGTTTTCATCATAAGTTTCACTATAAGATTCTGCAATGGTTTCATCCTCAAGCTTGTACTGTTTAGATGGTAACAAAGGGTAGGCCTAGCCTACCATGTATATATGATCAGGCTCATTTGAATTTGTTTCCTGATTACTGACCTCGGGAAGTCCATGTTCCATGACTTGATTTGCAACATAACAAGTGATTTCTTGGTGGAATTGTTCACAGGGTCTACACCATGGAATTACTTCTTCTACGATGTTAGCTGAGTTTAACATGTTTGGAATACTAAGCTCTTGTTGAGGAAACTTCTTTTGATACATCTGATTCTGCCTGGGCTGAAAGTTCCTAGGTCCATTATTTCTTTCCATTGTGATTATTCTATTGTGCATAGGATTCAATTGTGTAGACTGATCTATCATAAGTTGGTTTTGACTAGTAACCAAGTATTTTATCATGTCTATTACCTTTTCCATGGGATCTTTAGAGGCTCCATTTTCCTCTGATTCAAATTCTTTTCCCTTTTCTTCGTTGTATGAAGTGTTTCCCCTAGTGTAACCTGGAATGTTGGATTTGCCTAAAGATTGCATATTCTTTTCTATTTTCTCGACCAATTCCTGAGCAATTTTTAGATTGACCGGCTCTTTGTCCTTTAACGGGTACCTCAAATCACCAGTGAAAGCTTCGATGTAAGATATGAGGATGGAGGCATCCCTTGGCTTGATTTCTCTAGGGAGGTCCGCAACCACACATCTAAACTTAGTATTAAATTCATCAATGGTTTCATTCTCCATCTTCTTTATGTTATGGAGGGCAGTAAGCAGATGTATTGGTTCTTTCTTTTCCCCCCATTTCTTCTTAAAACCCTCTAGGAATTCACTAATAGTTTTATATGAATCATCATCTAGGTCGAAGTACCATTCTTCAGCATCATCTTCCAAGGATAAAGCAAAGAGCGTCATTTTGACATCATCATGGTCATGGGCAGCATCATTGCAATAACTGACCAGGTGCTTTTCAAACTTTCAAAGGTGAGACTTGGCAGTGATGGCATTATTTCCCTCAAATATGGGGAGCTTCTTGATAGTATCATTCGAAATGTCATGAGGACTAGCTGCTATCTGAGAAAAGTCAAGGGGTTTGAAAAATTTCGTCATTTCTTGAGATTAGTGAACATGACTCTCTACAAATATGTGATGGATATCTGAGAGGGATTGGTCTCCTAAATCTTCAAGGTTTCTATGAGAAGTATGCCTATTCAATATTTCCCTAATAAACCCTTTGGGATCAGGGAGAGGATTGAATAATTGTTGGCAGTTTCTTCGGGTAGAAATTCTTGAAGGGATGTTAGACAATGGAGTTACCAGATGGATCGAGTTTTAATTTTTATGTTTTTTAAAGACTAGATCAATCAATTTTTTTTTATCTTTTTAGTTGTTTAGAAAAAAGTTAAGCTAAGTCATACTCGGAAATAAAAAATATTTATCCTCGGCAACGGCGCCAAAAGATGTGTTTCCTCCTTTCACACACCTGGGTCACGTGGCAGAAATCTTCAAGCCACTCGGTGTGTCCTTGGGGGAAAGTCTCGAGTCAAGGCTGTCACCTTGTTCTTGACTCCTCCGTTTAGGCTCAACTCCTAATTAAGCCAAGGGGGGTAGACCCTATTCAGTTACTAAGGATAATTACTTAGTATGGTGATGTTAAACTGAATGAGTTACTTAAGAGTTTGAAATTTAGCTTTAGACAATCAAAGATGACAAGATACAAAAATGAACACACGAAAGCACAATGCTGAGACACAATATATATATAAAGCAAGAAAATAACTAGTGCCTTACAATGGAGTCAAAAAATAGAATCAATGTACTTGCATGTGCTTGAAGTGAGTGTTTTGCAATTGCCTCTTGGTATGTTTTAAGTTAAATTTGAGGTGTGAGTTGATTAAAATCAGGCGAAGAGGTGGACTCCAGATATACCCCAGAGTAGTTGGAGTATGTCCAAAACTAAACCTTCACGGCTACCTGCAAGGAATATGTGGGCTGAATGGAATCTATGGGGCTATTGTTCATAACGCACCCGTTAGGGTGTGACAGAGATCAGTGCCCCGAGGTCACTTTTCAGAAGTTCCCGCTTCCTTTGGTTATTTTTCCACCGTGATGGTTTGATCTAGGTGTTGGATTTTCATGTGATGGTTTGTCAATTTGGGGAGTGAGTCCTAATTATACTAGTCACTCAAGTGATTTTGATACAGCTTGACTGATTGAATGAACCGCAGCCAAGTGCAGAGCATACACAATGGAGTCTTGTCAATTTTA
Organism: Pseudotsuga menziesii; assembly: GCA_001517045.1. Taxonomy (NCBI): domain Eukaryota; kingdom Viridiplantae; phylum Streptophyta; class Pinopsida; order Pinales; family Pinaceae; genus Pseudotsuga; species Pseudotsuga menziesii. The sequence goes on along the minus strand of LPNX010889236.1, from coordinate 991,400 downwards.
GTAAATTTTACAATGGGTGTTCTTGTTAAAAGAAAACCCTCTAGGAACCTCTTTCGATCCAAGTGGATCTCAATCGGGGAATCAAGGAGGGTTTAATTTTATAATGCTTACTAAAACAAAATATGATAGCAAACAAAACATAAAATATGAGAAAACCACAATTTTCTAATTAGACTACCACGAACCTTTCTTCACCTTTCGGGTCAAAGGAGGTTCGTGGGGTAAGTATTAAAGTTACTTTGAAAAAAATAGAAATGGAATATGGAATTGATTTTATGTCAAAGTATACTACCCTACAAATTAATTCTACTCTATATTACAAAAGATGAACGAAAAGCAAAAAAAGACACGGATGCAAACCCCCCCAGGGGGGATGGGGAATGGGCTCGAAAGAGCCTATTCAAAAAATTATTTTTATTAACAGTGGCTACAATATCAGAGAACTGATATAATTCCTCTTTATCCTTTATACAAAGTGAAATCAATACCTTAAAAAGTGTGAAAATTAAAGGTTTTAGTCAAATGGGAGACCCCTGGGGGGATTTGAACGCTCCTGAGGCCACTTTTGAACAGAAGATTCCTTTATTTTCTGTCAAACCTAATAAAAACCAGCAAAAATATAGACTAAAATATTCCCAAAAGCACTCTGAAAGTACCTTTGGGTCAGCTTACTTTTAACAAAAAAAAACTAAGTTAAAACTTGTTAAATTGGGGTAATCTAGTTATGCAAAAAGGAACCAAGGAAAGAAAGATTTCCTTGGGATGTTGGATTGCTGTTTGGGAAGCAAATAATATGTGAAATTTATTGCAGAATATGAATATTTAAAGAACTAAAATGAAACTACCTTATGAGCAAGTTTTAGATCTATGACTTAGCTACTTGCAAAAAGGGTAATTCCTACACCTAGATCTATCTTTATGAAATGATAATCTTTATGAAATTGCATATCTAAGAAGCAAGAATATTATGAAATAGATCTAATAGTATGTATTCAATTCTTAGAAATATATCTGATCATAAGAGGAAGAGACAGGTAACTGGAAGATTGATTTTTTTAAAGAAAGGAGGAAGAGAAGGGGAAAGGCCCGTTGTTGGATGGATTTGCAATGGAAACTTGTTAGTGGAATACAGAGGGGCAATTACTTCAATTTTTTTTTGGATGTACAGTGGATTCAAACTAGATCCATAGCTCATCCAATCCTTGCTACCTGAAAGCTAAACACACAATCCTGCACGAAACCTCATGAGATCTGGATATATATATGAAAAAGAGACCAAATTTACATGAAAATAAACTTATTAAACATGTATAATCTAGATATTCAAACATATATGCTATGATATATAGAAAAAAAAAGTAACCTTACTTGCCCAACTATACTCCTATTGATTCAGCTGAATCGTTCAAGCCAGTCAGGGTTCAGATGCAGAAATTGAGAGAAAAGCCGACAACATCAATAGCCGTAAGACAATGCTTAATCCACACACATGAGAGAATTACACCATTTAGCCTCCAAAGATTCTTTACTCCAACAATCCAAAGATTAAAACAATATTACAATAGCAATCCCTTCAATCCAACTCTAACTAGCTTGGAAGAGGCTGTTGTGCTTGGATATATACAAAAACTAGGAGATCCAACCTAGGGGGGCTGCAAATCCCAAGGAGATAGAGCAAATATGCTGATGGAGAGTCCATCAATGCCCGATCTGTGTCTAACTGAACCAGATCTGAGTCTCACTGAGTGCAATTGTCAATCGAAGAGCTGATATGACTGACACCTCAACTTGTTGACTGAAGCATCCACCAAAACTCATCTAGATGAGCCAAAACGCATTGAGGAGAGAGGGAGGGTGAAATTCCCCATAAAGGATGCTGAAGATCAACTCTGGATCTGATTTGATCACCTCCATCAGTCAAGGATTTGTCAGATCTAGTGAATCTGCTTCAGATCTGACTGATTTCAATCAAATCGACTGAGAATCCACTGATCTATGATTTTGGATTTGCTCCATTATTCATCAATTTATTAATTAAAATCATCAATAATTGATTTTTGGGGCTTTCTGACCTGAGTGATGTAAAATCACTCAAAACTAGGAAATAGTGGGTCCATGGGTTTACATGGTGCTCTTAGCTTGAAAATGAGCACCTACATGACTGAAACAGATTATTTGGCCCACCTTTATTACAAAATAAAAATTTCCAATTAAACTATTAAAAAATAGCCTAAGTTTTGGAAAAATTAAATTTTAATAAAAAACACTGTAAAAACTAAAAAATTGAAAAATTGAAAAAACCTAGGGGGACTTAGACATGTTCATATGACTTGACCATGATGTCTAGCATGCTTATACATTTACACATAGACTCTAATAACCTCAATAGGCCTAAATGCCAAACCAACCACCCCAACCTTGGAGGTATGGAGTGAAAAACTCAGAAATTATCAGTCGTTTATTCAACAACCAATAATAACCAAGGGAAAAAACACCCTGGGCTGATCAGATTGACAAATAAATTCTAAGAGACTGATTCTTTTATAGACACTATCATGATAGAACATTTATTACAATTCCCCCATGGGGTATCAACATGTGATATAGTACAAGAAGCACTTCCCAGAAGTAATTCCAAAGGTCTTTTGAAGTCTGAACAAGTTATCCTTGTCTGGTTCACCAGGCTCACTTGATAAAATCCCACTAAGTACAACTTGGCATTTTGATGACCACCTGTTGGCTTAACTTGGCATTTTGTTGAATCAGTCCTTGGAATTTCTCTTCCATCTTCTCCTTTCCTTGTCTCTCCTCACCTTTTTCCTTTTCTAGCTCCTCAATCTGCTACTTTAACTTAACAAGATCTGTATCTTTTAGGCCTATCTAGGACATTGCTCTAGAAAGATAACCGGTGTCTATCTCTCTATCTACACCTATGGACTAAATTTCACTCTCAGCACTGCTTCCTTGAAGCTCCCTTTCTTTTATTGCTAATTTGGATTTTAATTCTACTTCACTTTTCTTCAAAAGTTGGATGTCTGCCTTCCACTGCCTTTCCTTTTCTTCAAAATTTATCATCTTGGCTTTGTAGTCAGTAAGCTCAGCATTCAATGTCTCTTTCTCTTTTTCGAAATCAGCCAACTCTTCTATCTGGGCGAGCTGGGTAGTAGGGATTTTTAACTTCTTTTTTAGTGCCTGGATCTCTTTTTCCTTATCATCGAGTAATTTATGGGCCAAGACTCCCTTATGTGCTGGTCCCTCTACTTGCATTACTTCATTTTGCAAATTGTTGATTTGGGCCTTGAGGGCTTTCTTCTCCACTCTTACCTTTCTCAAAAGATTCAAAGTCCTTGTTTTACTTTCCTCTAGCTTGGAAATCTGTATGGTGGCCTTAAGCAATCTAGCATTCAGGATATCCCTGGTTTCTTTGTTGAGGTGTATTATGTCAGTAGTGGGAACCTTTGAGAGGTTCACACTAACCTCTGACACCTTATTCCCCATTGATAAGGCTAAGCTAAGGGTATTAGTGGCATGATCCCTTACAATATTCAATGCCACATTTGGGTAATGCAACCGCATTGCCTCGCTATATAGCTCTCTTGTCTCTTTGAAAGTTTTATCAACCCTTTCCTAGTAAGAGCCTAGCTAGTCTTCTTTGGATGCATGCTTGTTTGGAGTTTTCTCGTAAAATACATATTCTTGGATTTGTAATTCAGCTGTCTCGGGCTCTTCTTGCTTTTGTTTTTTCTCTGTATTCTTTTTCTTCATCTGTCCCTTTGTATTTCCCTTTTTGACCTGTAGTAGCTGTTTTCCCTATTCTATTTTCTACCTTTTGGGCATGCTGGCCATGTCCACCTCTTCAGTATCCATAGTCTCCAGACCCCCTCTTTTCACTAAACTCACTGAATAGCTGACCAATGACGAGACATCCTCGGCTATTGCAACTATTTTAGCCAATTATCTTTGCAAAGAAGCTATTCCTGGTAGGTATGAGCCAGTGCTTCATTCTATGCTGGTATCCATGAGAGCAGGATTAGGGAAGTCATCTCAGTTTGCTACTTCCCTGAGTCCAAGTACCTCAGTTTTTTCAAAAGGCTTGCACTTGTGAGCCTTCCTCCTTTTGGAAATTATTTGATGAGGGTTGTAGTTTATCGCTCGTCCTAGAGAAAGCCCCATGCATCTGAGCAAGTTGGTAACTAGTGGGAAAGCATCTATGCTCGTGACTATGTATGGTCCTACTTCCTAGGGAAAAATCAAATTTGAGCTCTTTTTATAGCTCAAGAAGTGCTCTTCCTCAACATTTAGTCTTTTTCAGATCAATTCTAGGGAGAAAACCCTGGTAGTTAGAAAAGCTGGCAAAATGTAGGGTTGATGCACAAATCCATACAATCTTATGGTTGTTCTAAATTCTATCAGGAACTAGTTCCCTATCTTTTTGCTATTTGACAACTGTAGCAGTTGTCTCATCTCAAGCAACACCCTAGGTAACCTTTCCTGAAAGAAAAGGTCATATAATTCAGCCATCAATTGGTTCATGAACTTACAATAGTCTGTGGCCATATCAATAGTGATTTTTGATTCAAGTACTTGAAGGTATTCTTTGTTATAATCTATAAGCATCCTCAACAAAAAGAACTAGAATATAAACACTCTAGTGTCATGGAAATTTGCTAACTAAGAATAGATGTTCTCGGCTAGGAATTCATCAAACTTAAGACAACAAGACTGATAAGATTTACCAAGCAATTTAGGTTTGGCTAGACAAGTACTCAAGACGAAAAACAAACTCAACAATGACTATGGGACATAGGCATCGATATCTAGACCTAGAAACTGACTTTCTAGGTATATACACCACTCAGTCTCTTCATTGAATTGGCTAAGGTCAATAGGGTATGACAAGTTGATGGGTTCACCACTGGGTTTTGAACAGGCCTTCAAGAAGGTTTCTTCACTTTCATCGGTAGATTCTTTGAAGCAACATATAATATTTTCCTCTTGGTAGTTTTGGGATACATGGACAAAATCATCTAGGATGTGTAGGTTTTTGTGGACAACGAAATCCTGGACTGAACAAAGGATTTTAGACTTCAACTTATTCATAATGACACCTTCGACAATAGAGAAATTGTTTGCACACCATTCGACAAACTCAAGGCAATGGGGGGTTTAGCCAACAGAGAAGAAATGGAATAAGGATTTAAAAACACTACAAGTATCTCTACCTCTGTCGTTAAGGATTTCCAATTTACCTCTTGTGGTTTCAATGGCTTCACCCACCAAGATGGTATCAAAAATTTTGGCATTCTCTTCTACGAGACTTTCTTCCACCCTTCGACATGTGACTTCTGGTTCTGTATCCTCTCTCACCCCTACTACTTCTACTACTCTTATCACATCCATTTTCAAATAGCACTGATGGGGTATTAGGGGCCTATTACCACCTAAGTTGTAATTAGTGGTTTTTATCAAGTGAGTCTGGTGAACTGGACAGGGTTAACTTGTTCGGACTTCAAAATGACATTTGGAAGTACCTCTGGGAAGTGCTTGTTGTATCATATCACATGTTCATACCCCATGGGGGAATTGTAATAAATGTTCTAGCATGATATTTTTTGTAAAAGACTCGGTCTCTTAGACTTCATTTGTCAATCCGATCAGCCCAGGGTGTTTTTTCCCTTGGTTATTATTGGTTGTTGAAGAAACGACTGATAATTTCTAACTTTTTCACTCCATACCTCCAAAGTTGGGGTGGTCAGCTTGGCATTTAGGACTATTGAGGTTATTAGAGTCTACGTGTCAATGTATAAACATGCTAGACATCATTTTTGAGTCATATGAACATGTCTAAGTCCCCCTAGGTGTTTTTCAATTTTTCAATTTTTTAGTTTTTTTAGTGTTTTTTATTAAAATTTTTCCAAAACTTAGGCTATTTTTTAATAGTTTAATTGGAAAAATTGATTTTGTAATAAATCTAGGCCAAATAATCGGTTTCAGTCATGTAGGTGCTCATTTTCAAGCTAAGAGCACCATGTAAACCCATGGACCCACTATTTCCTAAGTTTTGAGTGATCCTCCATCACTCAGGTCAGAAAGCCCAAAAATCAATTATTGATTATTTTAATTAATAAATTGATGAATAATGGAGTGTTAGAATAATCAACCCATAGTTTACCCATTTAGACATTAATTTAATTATTTCTGTCTTATTAGCCTAGTTCATGTGTCCCACCTTGTGCAAGTTGTCTATTACCTATCCATAGTGGTCAAACTTGCCTTATTTGACTCATGCAGCACATGGGAGAGCCCAAGGAATCAAATCTACTTTATTCCTGGCCTCCTAGGTGCCCTTCTGCTTTTTTTGCTTTATTCCCTGTTTTTCAGTGTTTTAAGGAAAATGGAAAAGCTAGACTAGGTGAGGTGAACTAGTTTTTTGTCCTCTTCATCATCCACTCTTTTCTCCATGAAAAAGCATGTATGAGATGCCATTCCACCACTCTTTAGCTTGCCTAAGCCATTTTTCTAATTCATGAGCTCCATGACAGATTTGGGATCAACTTTTTACACCTATGGGGGATTTGCTTATTTCTAGTAAGCCTACTTTATGCTAGATTCGAATTGCTCCTCATGCATTCAAATCCCTGATGTATGTTATTTAGTCATCAACCTATTATGTTACAGGGTTGGCTATTGTACACTGATTTAATACAGTTTAGTTTTCAGCTCCAATTTCAGTCTCTTTTGTGAGTGATTTTGCATGATCAATTGTTAATTGTTGTGAGTAAAATTAATCTATCATTGGGTTCAATTTCCACATGGTATCAGAGTGCTTGTAGATTTTTTTCTCTCCTCCAAAGTTGTTTTGTAGGTTCGACATCAGTGACTGGGATCCTTCTACTGACAGCCGAGACAGATTTTCTAAGCTATGGATTAATCACAGAAAACTATCTTGACTCCCTTCAATTTCTTTGAATGGAAAGTAGAGATGGAGATACTATTGAGAGCGAAAGGCCTCTACAGGGTGACTATGGCAACAGAAGCAGAGCCCAATGTAGCTGCAGAGAAGATAAAATGGCACAATAGGAGGGATGAGGCTTATGGCCTCCTATGTCTGAGTATTTCCGGAGACCTCCTTTTCCATCTTGATGGATTGACATCACCGAATGAAGTATGGGAGAAGCTTGCTGATATTTTTGGAAAGACAGGTGAGATGAGGGGACATCAAATCAAAAATGAGTTGATTTCTCTGAGTCCAAATAGCTTTGAATCCCTACAGCTATATTTCTCCAAGTTCAAAGCACTAGTTTTGCAGCTAAAACAGTGTGGGATCAAAAAGAAAGATGATCAACTCATACTAGCCATCCTATCGAAGCTAGGCCCTAACTATTCAGTTTTTGTTTCGACCTTCTATGCCAAAAAACTGTTAGCTTGAACCTGGAAGATTCCTAGCCTTGTAGATTTCATGGAATCTCTCACATAAGAACAGGACAAGCTGGTGATGATGGGCACCATCAAACCATCCAAAGATCAAGCTTTGATTGCTGGAGATTCGAGGGTGAATTCAAAAAGAAAAAAGAAAGCTAAAAATCCACCTGAGCAAAAGAGAGACAAGAAACAGTCTTTAGAGGATCCACAAGGTCCCAAGAAGAACTACCAAAAGAAAAAAAACAAAGGTGAAATGAGCAAGTGCACATATTGCAATAAGGGCAATCACACTGAAAGCTCTTGTATGAAGAAGAAAATAGATATGATGACCCAACTCCTAGAGAAGAATGGCATCTCCCTTCCAGAAAGCTCAAAGAAGAGAGAAGGAGGATCAAGTTCAGATGACAGAGAGAGAGTTCATGCTCTAGTTGCTAGCACATCAAGATCACCCAGTTTTATCATTGATTCTGAAGCTTCAAGACACATGGTTTCAACTAAGGAGGCCTTCTCCTCGCTGGACAAGTCAAAAGGACCATCTATAGTACTGGGAGATGACTCTCTCATTGAAAGTTTCAGTAAAGGAAGGATAGATCTTGATCATGGTTAGTTCAGCAATGTGATGTATGTGCCTGGTCTTGCCTCCAACCTCCTATCAGTGTACCAGATGACCCACACTGGGTCTCCTAAGAAATTCATATTCTCAACTGATGAAGTTGAGATCACAGAAATATCAACTGGTAGAGTCATTGCAAAAGGAGTTGCGAATCATGCTCAAAAGGTATACATGTTCTCACACTTCCTACCTTACTCAAACCCCTCTGCTCTTCTGATTCATGCTAATGAAGCAAGCAAGATTTGGCATGAAATATTTGGCCACCTAAACTACAAATATCTTTCTGATCTTAGTGAAAAAGAGATGGTCATAAGGTTTCCCAAGATAAAATTTTCCAGAGTCTGCCAAGGTTGTATCCTAGGAGAACACCCAGAGCACAAATTTGAGAGAGCTAGTCATGAGAGAACCTCTGCAGCCCTCGAGCTGATCCATAGTGATGTTATTGGCCCATTCCCTCATATGTCCATGATTCAAGACAAATATGCATTGACCTTCATTGATGACTTTTCTAGGTATTGCTGGGTTCACTTCCTGAAACACAAGTCTGAAGTTTTTGGCCTATTCAAAGTCTTTAAGGCTTTGGTTGAAAACCAGTCTGGAAGGAAACTCAAGGCCCTTAGATCTGAAAATGGTGGTGAGTATGTCAAGTCTGAGTTTATTAATTATTGTGTAGATGCAGGTATTCATATGCATCATTCTATCCCTTACACACCACAGCAAAATGGTGTTGCTGAGAGGAAGAATAGATCACTGAAGGAGATGGAAACATGCATGATGGAGGCCAAAACTTTGCCACCAAAGTACCAGGCTGAAGCTATCAACTATGCAGCCTATATTTAGAATAGGGTGCCTCACAAACAACTTGATGGCATGACTCCCTTCGAAGCATGGAGTGGGCACAAGCCAGATGTGACCCATTTCAGGATTTTTGGCTCAAAGGCTTGGGCTAGAATTCCAACAGAGAAGAGGAAGGCTTTGCAGCCCCAAAGCCAAGAGTGCATTTTTGTTGGATACTCTAAAGATTCAAAAGGGTACAATTTGATAAATTTTAACACAAACAAATCCTTCATAGAAAGGTGTGTTCAGTTTGAAGAAGAACCCCTTGCAGCAGTGGAAGTTGGTGAAGCCTCTTCACCACCTGAACCTCAAGAAGTAAGTAAAGAGTTTATTAAGCATGCTGATTCTGATTTGTCTGATGGAGATGATTTTATTGCAGACTTTAACAGCCCTACAAGGCCAAAATGGGCAGCCAAGACACTACATGCAACAGGAGAGCTAGCTGGGGATCCCAATGACCCAAGGAGGACTAGATCTCAGTTTGAGAGTGGTCTGTGCATGAAGGATCCTATGTTTGCTGAAAAATGCTTTTTGATGGTGGAGTATGATCCTCAAACATATGAAGAAGCAAAAGAATATCCAAGATGGAAAATAGCCATGAAGGAGGAGCTCAGCTCACTCTAGAAGAGCAACACATGGGAGCTAGTAGATCTTCCCCCCGGGAGAAAACTATACAGTGTAAGTGGGTCTATAGGACCAAATTTGCTGCTGATGGTTCACCACTAAAGTACAAGGTCATATTGGTATCCAAGGGCTACTCACAGGTTCATGGCATAGATTACAATGAGACCTTTGCCCCTGTGGAAAAGATGGATTCCATCAGGCTAGCCTTAGCCATTGCAGCCTCAAGGAAATGGGAGGTACATCATGTGGATGTAAAATGTGCCTTCCTGAATGGAGATCTCACTGAAGAGATATATATGCAGCAGCCTCAAGGTTTTTCTACTAACCCTTCTCTTGTGTGCAGGTTGAGAAAGTCATTGTATGGGCTAAAGAAAGCCCCCAGGGCTTGGTATGCCAAGATCGATAGCTTCTTGCTATCACTGAATTTTTTTCGGTGCAAATCAGATCCAAATGTCTATTTGAAGTTAGTTAATGGTTCATTAATGATCATTGTTCTATATGTTGATGACCTCCTCATTATAGGAAGCTCAAAGGCTGAGATTGATTCCTTAAAAGGAGCTATGAACCAAGCCTTCTCCATGACAGATTTGGGGCTCTTAAGTCAATTTTTGGGGCTTGAGATTGCTCAAAAAAAAGCTGGAATAAAGGTGCACCAGTCCAAATATGCCTTGGAATTTTTGAACAAATTCAGAATGAAGGATTGCAAAGCAAGCAAAACTCCTTTCCTTTCAGGAGTGAAGCTAGAAGAAGCTGATTCTTCACCTATGGTAAACAATACACTGTATAGGCAATTGATTGGATGTTTGTTGTATCTGACACATACTAGACCTTATCTTTGTTATGCAGTAGGTGTGTCTTATAGATTCATGGATCTGCCTCAAGAGATCCATTGGAAAGTAGCCAAAAGGATCCTTAAATTTGTTCAGGGAACAAGGACACATGGGATCTTCTATAAAGCAAAATCTGATCTTGATTTGATTGGATTTACTGACAGTGATTGGGCAGGTGATAGCACAGACAAAAATTCCACATCAGGATATGTGTTCATGCTTGCAAAAGGGCCAATCAGCTGGTCAAGCAAGAAACAAAGTGCCATTGCACTCTCATCTACAGAAGCAGAGTACAGAGGAGTTGTTAATGCAGCGACTCAATGTTTATGGTTGCAGGGTTTACTTGGAGAGTGTGGCTTCGAACCAGAGTACTTAACTACCATCTATTGTGATAAACAGAGTACCATTGGAATCTGCAAAGATCCAGTTTAGAAGCAGAGAACCAGACACATTGAGATCCATATGCACTACATCAGAGAACTTGTGCATGATGGCAGCATTCACCTACTCTTCTGTTCATCTTCAGAACAAGTAGATGATATCTTCACCAAATCATTTTGTGAGAAGACCTTCAGCAATCTCAAATCACTGCTGGGGATTCTTGATCATGCTATGAAGCATGAGTGAAGACAAGATTCTACAATTTTGTTTTACAGTCCATGTTTAAGGGAGGATTTTCCCAAGTTGGTTTTGCCTCTTTCCTTGTTTAAATGGACATGTAGTATGTAAAGGGTGACTAAGACTTGTTGGTAGGCCCTATAATTTTCTGATATATTACACATAAGTCAGGATTAAGGGGGGGTGTTAGAATAATCAACCCATAGTTTACCCATTTAGACATTAATTTAATTATTTCTGTCTTATTAGCCTAGTTCATGTGTCCCACCTTGTGCAAGTTGTCTATTACCTATCCATAGTGGTCAAACTTGCCTTATTTGACTCATGTAGTGCATGGGAAAGCCCAAGGAATCAAATCTACTTTATTCCTGGCCTCCTAGGTGCCCTTCTACTTTTTCTGCTTTATTCCCTGTTTTTTCAGTGTTTTAAGGCAAATGGAAAAGCTAGACTAGGTGAGGTGAACTAGTTTTTTGTCCTCTTCATCCTCCACTCTTTTCTCCATGAAAAAGCATGTATGAGCTGCCATTCCACCACTCTTTAGCTTTCCTAATCCATTTTGCTAATTCGTGAGCTCCATGACAGATTTGGGATCAACTTTTTACACCTATGGGGGATTTGCTTATTTTTAGTAAGCCTGCTTTATGCTAGATTCAAATTGCTCCTCATGCATTCGAATCCCTGATGTATGTTATTTACTCAACAACCTATTATGTTACAGGGTTGTCTATTGTACAGTAATTTAATACATTTTAGTTTTCATCTCCAATTTCAGTCTCTTTTGTGAGTGATTTTGCATGATCAATTGTTAATTGTTGTGAGTAAAATTAATCTATCACTGGGTTCAATTTCCACATGGAGCAAATCCAAAATCAATAAATCAGTGGATTCTCAACCGATTTGACTGAAATCAATCAGATCTGGATTAGATTGACTGGATCTGACAAATCCTTGACTAAAGGAGGGGATCAAATGAGATCCAGACTTGATCTACAGCTGTCTTCATGGGGAATTGCACCCTCTCTCTCTCCTCCACATGTGTGGACTCTCCTAGATGATCTTTGGGCCGATGTGGTGGTGTATGGGTTGATGTGTCAGCTCAATCAAGCCCCCATTTGACAAGTAGGCTCAGTACAGCTTCAGTTCTGCATTGATGAACTCTCCATCAATTGATTTCACTTGATTCCATGAGAAATTGCGCCCCCCTGGGCTGGATGGCATGCAAATTGTATATATCTAGGCACGGCCTCCTCTTCCAAGCTAGTTAGAACTGGGATTAAGGTCCTGCTGCTATTGTAACTCTATAATTCTTCATTTGAAATAAAGAAAAGATTTGGAGGAAATATGGTGTGGTGCCATTGCATGTGTGGATGATTATTGCCATTGTTTTACTGAGGTAACCTATATCTGTGGTCATTTTTTGCTAATTTCTTGTAGATCTGTGGTTAAGATTGGTAATTAGCTTATTACAATCTTGATAGGAAAGGTGTTGTTAAATAATTTTATTGACTATCACTCTCCTTGGATGCATGTTTAGAGATCTAGATTTAGCATGTCCTATAAGCTTATATGCATGTTATCTTGAATCTATTTATATGTACTAATCGGATCTCACAAGTTTCTTGGCAAGTTCTTTGATTTCAGCTCAGTTGCATGTTCATACTTTGGAGAGGATGCTGATCTAGTTTGCTTCTTCATTCTCCTCAAAATATTTCAAAGGCATAGTCCCTCGACATTCCACCTGAAAGCTCTACTGCAGATCTTCAAGGAAATCATCACTTTTCTCCTCTTCTTCCTCCCTCAAAATCAACACTTTACCCGGTTACTTGGTTCAGTTCATAGCTGTGATTTAATTTGTATCTCTTTCATCAAATTAAAATATACATATATGTGATATTTCATAGCTCATAACCTAGATCTTGGACTTGAAAAGGTTTCATAAGCATTCTAGATCTAGCTGTAGGGAAATCGTCTTTTTTGCATGAAAATTTAAAGGAAACTTATAGATTGCATGCATTAGATTTCCTTTCACTGTTATAAAATTCAATATTCTGAAATATCAGTGCATTTTTTTTGGCTGCACAAACATCAAGCCAAGATCCCAAGGAAAGCTTGCTTTCCTTGGTTCCTTTTCTGCCTGTTTAGCTAGTTTTAACTTCATTTTTTGTGAGATAAGGTAGGCTGATCCAAAGGTACTCTTAAAGTACTTTTAGGAATTTGTTATTATAATATTATTTCTATATTTTAGCAGGTATTACAGAAGGGAAAGGAAGCTGCTGTCCGAAGTGGCCTCAGGAGCGCTCAAATCCCCCCAGGGGTCTCCTTTTTTACTAAAAACTCAAGACTTTTCCAACATTGTAAAATCTTGGTTTCAGCCTATATAAGGACCAAGAAGTTTCTGATAATTTCAGTTCTCTGATTCTGTAACCAATAATAAATAAAATTATCTTTGGAATAGGCTCTTTCGAGCCCTTTCCCCATCCCCCTTAGGGGGATTTCTGTCGGTGCCTCTTTCGTCGATTTCTGTTTATTTATTTTTTACTAGCATTGATCTAATTTGCAGGGAAGTATAGTTGATTTTGTTATTAATTCCATACTCCATATATTACATTTCAAAGTAATCGTAATACTTACCCACAATTTCCTGATTGACCCGAAAGGGGAAAGAGATTCATGGTAGGATTAATTAAGAAACTAGAACTGTGTATCTGTTTGCTTTTTTTATCATTTGTTTATAAGCAACTTTAAAATTAACCCCTCCTCGATTCCCCGATTGAGATCCACTTGGATCAAAAGAGGTTCTTGGAGGATTTTTTTTAAACAAGAACATCCAGTTTAAAACTTACTAAAATTGACAAGACTCTAGTGTGTATGCTCTGCACTTGGCTACGGTTCGTCCGATCATTCAAGCTGTATCAAAAGAAATTGGGTGACTAGTATAATTAGTACTCACTCTCCCCGACTGACAAACCATCAGGTGAAAATCCAACACCTAGATCAAACCTCTACAGTGGCAAAATACCCAAAGGAAGCGGGAACTTTTGAAAAGTGACCTCAGGGCGCCGATCTCTGTCACACCCTAACGGGTGCGTTACGAACAATAGCCCCAGAGACTCCATTTCAGCCCACATATTCCTTGCAGGTAGTCATAAAGGTTTAGTTTTGGACATACTCCAAGTACTCTCGGGTATATCTGGAGTCCCCCCTTTGCCTAATTTAATCAACTCATGCTTCACATTTAACTTAAAACATACTAAGAGGCAATCGCAAAACATTCACTCCAAGCACATGCAAGCATATTGATTCTATTTTTGACTCCATTCTAAGGCACTGGTTAATTTCTTGCTTTATATATATATTGTGTCTCAGCATTGTGCTTTCATGTGTTTATTTTCATATCTTGTTATCTTTGATTGTCCATAAGTTAAATCTCGAACTCCTAAATAACTCATTCAGTTTAACATCACCTCACTAAGTAAATTGTCCTTAGTAACATAATAGGGTCTACCCCCCTTGGCTCCATTAGGAGTTGAGCCTAAACGAAGGAGTCAAGAACAAGGTAACAGCCTTGACTCGAGACTTGCCCCCAAGGACACACCGAGTGGCTTGAAGATTTCTGCCACGTGACCCAGGTGTGTGAAAGGCGGTAACACTTTTTGGCGCCATTGCCGGGGATAAATATTTTTATTCCCGGGTATGACTTTTGTTTTCTTCCTTTTTGTTTTTATTTGTTTGATGAATGCTTAGAGTAGATCTTTAATTTTCATTTGGCGACTCCACTGACCTTTTTTCTAGTTTTATTTTTACAAAGAAAAGCAAAGAAATAATTTTTGTGAAAAGATTTATAAATGCTTATTTTCTGTTTCACATGGCGACTCCATTGAAGGGATAAAACCCTATTTTCTCATAAACTTGTGAAGTTTTGTTGTGTGTAGATGAGCCCATGCAACATGTTAAAACCTTTAAATCTCATCACTTGACAGCTCCACCTTGTTAGTACAAGGTTTTCAAATGGATACTATTTTGGATAAATTAAGGGAGAAATATGGTGCCCAGTTAACCTTAACGTTTCAACCTATTGATTTCTCAAACATTCCTAGTTTTCCTAACTATTGTGATGGTTTGGGGGATGCATATAATTGGCTTCCACCATTTCATGGAGATTAAGGTGACTCGGCCATCTAGAATGTCAAATCTTTCCTTTAGTTGATTGTTGAATTCAATATTCTTTATGAAGACCATATGATGGAAATGTTTGCTAGTACTTTTCGGGGTGAGGCTAGTTATTGGTTCTATCAAGGCCTTCCTGATAAATGTATAACTTCTTTTCCAAGCTTCCTTTGGATGTTTTTAGAGCAGTGACATGATGGTAGGGGTAGTATGAATGGTTTAAAAAAGTTCCTTGAAAAGATCTGTACCTTCTACCTATCTGGGACAGAGTGTCACACGGAAGCATATGATGGACCTTTTTCCGTAATACAAAGTATTGAAGACTTGGAATCACTTCTTGAACATTTAAGTAAAGAGGAAGTCGATGATACTCCCATAATAAAGCATCCTAGAGGTTATTTAAGAAATGAAGAAATTAAGCGTCTTCTTAAAGAAAATGAGGTATCTACCAATGCACAACAAGATTATGAGGAAGGGAAAATCCAAAATGATCATATTGAAAAGCTTCAAGAGGAGCCCATAATGGAACACAGTGTTGAAGACTCCCCTCATGTCACCATAGCTGAAGACAATGAATATTTGGTGTATTCTCAAGTGTGTTGCAATGCTGATACTTTTCTAGAAATCCCTTTAGAGAAATCCACTGAGCAACACATACCAAGTGATCCCATTGAATATGTCCAAGAAATTTCCTTCATTGAAGATAATATTGAAGATCCTCTTCATGATATTATAACAGAATCCTATAAAGAAACTTATGATAAGATCAATATGGTGTGTGGTGATAGTAGACCTTGTTCTCCACATATTGATGAAGGTTTGGAAAGTTTATTGCCTTGTAACATTTTATCTAAATAATATTGTTATGAATACAAGGAGGACATGGATAGGCAGGAGCATGATGCCATGGATGAAGAGTCCCCCACATACGACATGGATGGGAATGATGACTATTGGAATTTCATAGATAAACCAAATTGTGAAAATCTTATGGAGAATCCCATCCATGATATGTCCAACAATGGGAGTGTCTATTCAAAAATGTGTGGAATTCCAATCTACGATACATCCATAGAGGGGAGCATGGATCTGGATGCCTGGGAAAACCTTAGTATGGAAGAGAAGCATTCAAAATTTTCATGTGATCATTAAAAGTCATACCATGTAGAGCCGCATAAGGGTATCAGTAATGAGGACAATGAGAAATAGTATTGTGGAAAGACAGATGTGATGCAGTTAGCGGAATGTCGGTCTTAGCCATCTTTTTCACATATAGAGGTTCCTTATGATTTGGAGCTACTTGGGGTTTATACAACGAGTTATCATTTGATAAGTCCCAATGATCAGTATGATGATGTAGTCATCCTACCTCGTCGTTCTGATTGGTATATCAGTCCTATCCAGTCATGGATAGAAGCAGCATGCATGAGTACATACAAGTTTGAGAAGAATTTTTATGACATTGTTCATACTTATGATCTCCCATCCATCCCGCCCATTCTGAATCATCACACAGGTTTGCATCTTCTGAATAAGGTATCCTTACTTTGGCTGGTAACCAAAGACAAGAATTTTTTTTTTACATTAATAAAATGCTTAGGTGGTTACATTGGATTTCTGATTACACTTGACCCTTTTTATATCATGCTTAGAGTAGGAAAATAAGCTCTTTGAAAGAGAGCATTTACTTTCTGCATTTCTATTTTATGCTTAGCTATAAACAAACTTTGCTTCTTTTAGTTAGTTACATCTATTTTGTTTAAATAAATCAGCCTAATGGTTCATTTGGTTCTTCATAAAACTTGTGCTGCTGAGGCTTTTCTTGTCAAGTTGAGATGTTTTTGCAGGGTATATAAACCAAAGATTCTGGTGTTCTCATATCCTCTCCTTGCCTTAAAGACTAGATCGAGCACACGTCCCACAGTTGGAGCCAGAATGTTACCACCTAAGTTGTACTTAGTGGTTTTTATCAAGTGAGCCCGGTGAACCGGATAGGGTTAACTTGTTCGGACTTCAAAAAGACCTTTGGAAGTACTTCTGGGAAATGCTTGTTGTATCATATCACATGTTCATACCCCATCGGGGAATTGTAATAAATGTTATAGCATGATAGTGTCTGTAAAAGACCCAGTCTCTTAGACTTCATTTGTCAATCCGATCAGCCCAGGGTGTTTTTTCCCTTGGTTATTATTGGTTGTTGAATAAACGACTGATAATTTCTGAGTTTTTCACTCCATACCTCCAAAGTTGGGGTGGTCGGCTTGGCATTTAGGCCTATTGAGGTTATTAGAGTCTATGTGTCAATGAATAAACATGATAGAGATCATTTTTGAGTCATATGAACATGTCTAAGTCCCCCTAGGTGTTTTTCAATTTTTCAACTTTTTTAGTTTTTTCAGTGTTTTTTATTAAAAAATTTCCAAAACTTAGGCTATTTTTCAATAGTTTAATTGCAAAAATTGATTTTGTAATAAAAGTGGGCCAAATAATCGGTTTCAGTCATGTAGGTGCTCATTTTCAAGCTAAGAGCACCATGTAAACCCATGGACCCACTATTTCCTAAGTTTTGAGTGATCTTCCATCACTCAGGTCAGAAAGCCCCAAAAATCAATTATTGATTATTTTAATTAATAAATTGATGAATAATGGAGCAAATCCAAAATCAATAAATCAGTGGATTCTCAACTGATTTGACTGAAATCAATCAGAACTGGAGTATATTGACTAGATCTGACAAATCGTTGACCGAAGGAGGGGATCAAATTAGATCCAGACTTGATCTATAGCTGTCTTCATGGGGAATTGTACCCTCTCTCTCTCCTCCACACGTGTAGACTCTCTCGGATGCTCTGTGGGACGATGTGGCAGTGTATGGGTTGATGTGTCAGCTCAATCAAGCCCCTAGTTGACAAGTAGGCTCAGTACAGCTTCAGTTCTGCATTGATGAACTCTGCATCAGTTGATTTCACTTGATTCCATGAGGAATTGCACCCCCCCTGGGCTGGATGGCTTGCAAATTGTATATATCCAGGCACAGCGTCCTCTTCCAAGCTAGTTAGAACTGGGATTGAGGTGCTGCTGCTATTGTAACTCTGTAATTCTTCATTTGAAATAAACAAAAGCTTTGGAGGCAATACAGTGTGGTGCCATTGCATGTGTGGATGATTATTGCCATTGTTTTATTGAGGTAACCTGTATCTGTGGTCATTTGTTGCTAATTTCTTGTAGATCTGTGGTTAAGATTGGTAATTAGCTTATTACAATCTTGATAGGAAAGGTGTTGTTCAATAATTTTATTGATTGTCGCTCTCCTTGGATGCATGTTTAGAGATTTATATTTAGCATGTCCTATAAGCTTATATGCATGTTATCTTGAATCTCTTTGTATGTACTAATTGGATCTCACAAGTTTCTTCAAAAGTTCTTTGATTTCAGCTGAGTTGCAGGTTCATACTTTGGAGAGGATGCTGATATAGTTTTCTTCTTCATTCTCCTCAAAACATTTCAAAGGCATAGTCTTTCGACATTCCACTTGAAAGCTCTACTGCGGATCTTCAAGGAAACCAACACTTTTCTCCTCTTCTTCCTCCCTCAAAATCAACACTTTACCCGGTTACTTGGTTCAGTTCATAGCTGTGATTTCATTTGGATCTATTTCATCAAAGTGAAATATACATAGAACTGATATTTCATAGCTCATAACCTAGATCTTGCACTAAAAAAGGTTTCATAAGCATTCTAGATCTAGTTGTAGGTAAATCGTCTTTTTTGCATGACAATTTAAAGGAAACTTGTAGATCGCATGCACTAGATTTTATTTCGCTGTTATAAAATTCAATATTCTGCAATATTGGTGCATTTTTTTTGGCTGCACAAACAGAAATCCAATATCCCAAGGAAATCTTGCTTTCCTTGGTTCCTTTTCTGCCTGTTGAGCTAGTTTTAACTTCATTTTTTGTGAGATAAGGTAGGATGATCCAAAGGTACTCTTAAAGCGCTTTTGGGAATTTTTTATTCTAATATGCTCACTTTATTTTATCAGGTCTGATAGAAGGGAAAGGAATCTGATGTCCGAAGTGGCCTCAGGAGCGCTCAAATCCCCCCAGGGGTCTCCTTTTTCACTAAAAACTCAAGACTTTTCCAAAGTTGTAAAATATAGCTTTCAGCCTGCATAAGGACCAAGAAGTTTCTGATAATTTCCATTTGCTGATTCTGTAACCAATAATAAGTAAAATTATCTTTGGAATAGGAGCTTTCAAGCCCTTTCCCCATCCTCCCTGGGGGGATTTGTGTCGGTGTCTTTTTCGTCGATTTCTGTTTATTTCTTTTTTACTAACATTGATCTAATTTGTAGGGTAGTATACTTTATTTTGTTATTAATTCCATACTCCATATCTTACATTTCAAAGTAATCGTAATACTTACCCCACGATTTCCTGATTGACCCGAAAGGGGAAAGATATTCGTGGTAGGATTAATTAAGAAACTAGAACTATGTATCTGTTTGCTTTTTTTTATCATTTGTTTATCAGAAACTTTAAAATTAACCCCTCCTCAATTCCCCGATTGAGATCCACTTGGATCGAAAGAGGTTCTTGGAGGCTTTTTTTAAACAAGAACATCCAGTTTAAAACTTACTAAAATTGACAAGACTCCAGTGTGTATGCTCTGCACTTGGATATGGTTCGTCCGATCAGTTAAGCTGTATAAAAATCACTTGGGTGACTAGTATAATTAGGACTCACTCTCCCCAACTAACAAACCATCAGGTGAAAATCCAACACCTAGATCAAACCTCTACGGTGGCAAAATACCCAAAGGAAGCGGGAACTTCTGAAAAGTGACCTCAGGGTGTCGATCTCTGTCACACCCTAATGGGTACGTTATGAACAATAGCCCTAGAGACTCCATTTCAGCCCACATATTCCTTACAGGTAGTCGTAAAGGTTTAGTTTTGGACATACTCCAATTACTCCAGGGTATATCTGGAGTCCCCCCTTTGCCTAATTTAATCAACTCATACTTCACATTTAACTTAAAACATACTACGAGGCAATTGTAAAACATTCACTCCAAGCACATGCAAGCATATTGATTCTATTTTTGACTCCATTCTAAGGCACTGGTTAATTTCTTGCTTTATATATTATTTGTCTCAGCATTGTGCTTTCGTGTGTTTATTTTCATATCTTGTCATCTTTGATTGTCCATAAGTTAAATCTCGAACTCCTAAATGTCGAGCTCCCTAAATGCAGATAAGTTATTATCAACACACAGAGCTTACGAAATTCATTGTCAACCCGAGGCAGTATTTTGTTTCAAAGGGTAAGTGCACAATATATGCTAAACACCAAATCATTGTAGTGAATACTGTTCTTAAACAACTATGTTCATCCTTCAACTTTGTATGATCCCACCAATCTTCTAACTCTACAATTTCAACCTTGTCCTTCTATGCATCAACCAGAAATGAAATCAACAGTTACTGACAGAAAGGAAATCCTATTCACAGCCCAAATGAAAGGAATTGCCTATTGATCTAATCACACTTGGAATCTGTAATCATAAAT
Source organism: Pseudotsuga menziesii (assembly GCA_001517045.1). Taxonomy (NCBI): domain Eukaryota; kingdom Viridiplantae; phylum Streptophyta; class Pinopsida; order Pinales; family Pinaceae; genus Pseudotsuga; species Pseudotsuga menziesii. The sequence goes on along the minus strand of LPNX010889236.1, from coordinate 970,719 downwards.
TAACTGTAATCTAGAAATTCAATTGCGACAGATCAAGCTCAGCTATTCTAAGAATTGAATTGCAGAAATAAAGATCAACACTTATAACAATCAAGAATTACAAAGGGTTCGTGGGATATCAACCTGAGACCATGAGATGAACATAGCTGTGTACAGCTATTGAATAAATTGCATAAAGACTATCTACTCAGTCGACTGGTACGCTGTGATAGTTATCGATCTTAAGAAATGCAATACTGTAAATCACACATACTACTGCTGCGCACATAGAAAATATGATTAATGAAACATCACACAACCACAAATTAAAAGATCCTACCTTAACTCAGCAGTCTCTGCGGAAGGCGGTCCCAGCCTTCACACAGAGACGCTGGATGAACAATGTACAACTCCCTTAAACCAGCAGTACTCTTTGTATTAAAAAGAAAGAATTATTACAGATTGCCCCCGCTGTTAATACACTAAATGAATTCACTATTTTCCAACCCCCTGGGTCGAGACATCTTTCTGCATTTATACCTACAAGTGATAACATCCCATCCTATTACAAAGGGCAGCCATGAATATCTCTGATCTTTAGGCGCCGTGAATAACATTGTTTGTTACAAGACATGGCATGATACAATTATAGAAAACGCAAGAAGACTGTTGACTGGCCCAGAAGTAGCGATCTTCTCAGATTGCCATAATATTCGAGCAGCTATCCTGAAGATCCCTCAATCATAGCACATTCTGTTACGGCTACTCTGACCGGCTCTTGTCTGGAATATCACGTGCCTCAATCGATGATGGACAGGTTGAGGATCCCTTTTGTGTCACGACCATCCCTTGTCCCTAGACTTGCTCAGCTCCATTCCCCTGTATTCTGCTCATCTCACATTATCTTCATAGATCACACATATTAGCACAATTTTGAGAGATAAATAGCCTTAATTGTCACAAGAATAAGCATTAACTAAGGTAAAATAATAATCAGTCTTACCTTGACAAATTAAGGAATAAAGTGAAGAAAGTCAGTCTGATTGGCATGCTAAGTAGTGTAAAACAAGGGAAGAAAGGTGATTAAAGATGGTTAAAAAGGGACCAAATTTGGACTCAACATCTCCCCCCAACTACCCTGTTGCATGTCCTCATGCAACCACCTGCTTCACTCAGAATCTGAATCCTGCATTGAGCTCTATTCGTGGAGAGAAGAAAAATTGTAGGGAAACTCAGGTTTCTTATCTACCTTCAGAAAACCTCTGTGAATAACCCAGAACTGCCAATATTTCTGCTCCTCTGCCCTAGTCATGGAAAAATCCCTGTTGTATGGTTCTACTGGCCACCAAATAAGAGGAAATTTGAACTTTAAACCCAGCCAGTTGACCCCACATTCCTTCATACACCCTACATAACCCTTGACTCTTGAGAGTGCATGTTTAAAATTTTTAAAGCAGTAGGGGTCCCTGCTTTTCAGTGCAGAGGAGGCAGCCTGCCATCTGTGCTGGCTGCCATCTAATGCAACCTGCTGCTGCCTAGAAATAGATTTGGTACATGTGGAGATTACCTCCTCCTACAGTTTCATGATGTGTTGCTCCTGGGAAGGAATGGAAAGAAAACTTTTATACCGAGCCAAGCGAATGCCAGGATTCTGGGTTTCACTACGGATCCATAAATTAGTATAGCCTTCATTGTGGGAAAAGGTCTCAAAAGACCTTTCCCACTGAACATGATTGTTCACAAAAGAGGCAAATGCTCGTAGCTGAACATCTCCTGCGAATGGAACAGGATTTGAGTGCCGATCCATAGGGCACGCTATCTCGTGCAGGTATAGTTCACATAGCAAGTTCTGCTCTTCAAATTTGCTCCCAAGAAATGTCTCCAAAAATTTTTCTGAGGTTGCAATTTCGAATAACCTCCCCTCCTGTACAGCTTTTAATTTGAACCAGACAAACTGCTCGAAAAGAAACACTGGATAAGAGGAAGAGGGCTTCCTAGTGCCTATGAGTTCTTGGGATAGGTCATACATTTGATCCTTATCCTTCTGCATGGATGAGAATTTATTCAATTTCTTTATCTCCTGCTGCAGCTCCTCTACCTGAACTCTGTGGCCCATACGTTCTTCAACCCCCTGCTCTTCCAGCGCTCTAATAATTCTCTTATGCTCGTCCAACGCAATTGTCTTTTTTCTGGTTTTCTTCCACCTGACTTCTCCATTTAATTACTTCCATCCTCAGGGCTGAAACTTCTACTGTCAGATCTGAAATCTCCTTTTTATAATGTTCTTCCCGTTCTGCATCCAAATCAATAAAATTTTTGGAAGGGAGGAGTATTGTCTCTTGTGAGACAGTGTCTTCCTGCACTTCTTCTATGAGAGTTGCTGGTTCTTGTGTGACAGCAACATCTTCTGGATTTTCTTCCATAACTGCGATTGGTGCTTGTTGAGACACTGGTTCTTGTGTAACAGTGTCTTCTCCCTGATCCATCTGCATTTCTAAATCTGATTCATGTGTTGCTGGTCCTTGTGTGACAGCAACATCTTTCAAGCTCTCCTCAGCATCAACCTCCATTGCTTTTAAGGACACTGGTTCTTGTGTGGCAGTGTCTTCCTCCTGCATTCTTGGATTCAATTCTTGTGTTGCTAGTTCTTGTGTGGCAGCAACACTTTTCAAACTCTCCTCAGGATCCATCTCCATTGCTTTTGGGGACACTAGTTCTTGTGTAGCAATGTCTTCCTCCTGCATTCCTGGATTCAATGGTTGTGTTGCTGGTTCTTGTGTAGTAGCAACATCTTCGTTCCCCTTCTCTTGAGATTGGATATCTTCCCCATCATATAGCTCTTCCTCCAGGACCTCAGTGTCACCTGAGGCTATTGTCTGTTCATCCTCACTACACTGTATATCGGGTGTGATATCTATCCCTGGATCATCTTCTGTTTGAAATTCAGGAATTCCCAAGGATGTTGGTTCTTGTGTGGCAACATCCTGGATTACCTCTTCATCCTCCTGCGGGTGTAGTTCTTCTCTAAGCTTTGTATCATGGGAACATTCTGGGTTTATAGTATCAAAATCTTCCTTAGGTTCCAGAGTGTCCTCCATTCCAGATTCTTTTCCTCTTTCCACATGCATTTCTGAAATTGCAGTCCCCTGTTCAGGTTCATCAATGTTCTGCCCTCGTGGCTCAGTTTCTATCATCTCTATATCGTGGGGGCATTCTGGATTCGCAGTGCAATCCTCATTCCCATCATCACTCCTGATTTCATTCTCTACTCTGGAATTAGTAGCAGCCTCAGCAAGGATGATCAAAGATGCTGGTTCTTGTGTTGCAGCATCCTCTTCTTCTGCAAGTCCTTCCCTTGTGGACGTGGGCTGTTGCATTGTGTGAACTATGACCCCATGGCCCTTCTTTTTGAAAATTTCCCCACAATTGGGGCACATTACTTGCTCCTCCTCCTTGTCAGGGTCAATAGATTCTGCTCCCTTGAGGTAGTCTGCCGCCTCCACCAATGTATACATTTTCTTCTCGCCTTGTTTCCTACAAGTTTCCTTCCATGTCTCCACTTCCCTTCGAAGTATTTGGACTTCCTCCTTTAATACCGTGTTTTCTTCCAGAAGTCCTTCAAGGCTGGGTTCTACCTCAACTGGCCTTTCTGGAGCATCCATTGGCCTTGGTACAAGGATTGGGATCTCAACCTGTGACTCCAGGGTTTCCCATCTTTTTCTGGCTGCCTCTGAGATTGTATTTGGTTTGAGTCTTTTGCCTCCTATTGGTGCAGTTATGCTCGGTTCCTTAATTGGTCTCTTTCTTCCTTTTCGTGACATTTTCGTTTGAGGGGCTGACTTATCAGGATTCACTGCTGGGGTCAAAGGAATGTTTTCTTGCGCCTCAGATCTCTCCTCCTCAATTAGGGTTCCTCCTTCCCACTCAGGTGAGGATTCAACAGTGACCGGCTCCATCTATTCCATCTGTTCTTCAATTGCCTTAGCTCTGTCATCTTCAGGTTCAATTGTCGCAGCATTCAATGCTGCTCCAATTTCTCCTTCTGATGACAGAGCTACCCTGTTGTCTGCATGTCTCTCAAGATTTTTATCAACAATTTCCCTCAATGGTTCTGCTTGTGTCCCCTGTTGTGCTTGTTCTGGTACAATATCATCCCCCCCCCCAACTATATTGGAGGGAAACCGGTCCTCCTGATGATGTTGAAGCTGTGCCTGTTCTGCTAGGAGACCCAGGACAGGAACAGGCTCCTGAGTGCGGGCTGTGAATTGATCCCAGGTGATATTGTGCTGGGCCAGGGTTCTTGAAATGATTAATTTAATAAGACCATGGTGGGTTAGGGAAACATGTGGATGTTTAGCCGTTTGAACAAACATCGCCATATGGCGTAGGTTATGGAACAGATAGTATGGAATATTCAACAAAATGCCATGGCGGATGGGAAAGCAAAGGTAGTTCAGAATTATAAACAACTTGGTACCTACCTTTGCAAGTGATGTATTTCTTAAGGAAGACAGCGACCTGATCCCATGGTCATGGCAGTGATTGCAGTACAATTCCTCTCTTCGATGATTGAACGTGCTCCCCCTCTCGTAGAAATTCCTCCCTTGCAACCATCGTGGGGATTCGTTGTTCAAACCATGCCTTTCCCACCATTGGAAGAGCAATAACTTCAGATATAATAGCCTCGGAAACTTCTATCCACAGCCCCCATACCTCAGAGTGAGTATCCTTGAGGTGTAAAGCGAATTGCAAAGCTGCTTCTCTGTTAAATCCGTCTAGTCGCTCGAAGAATTCAATCCAGCCAGCGGCTTGAAAGATGGCGAAAATCTCAGGATTGTTTCGGAGTTCCTGCGTGTTTAAAGGTTCATGACGAGCTGGAAGCCCCATGGTCCTGGCAATAGAGTTCTAGAGTCCGGAAGTGGAGGTTGCAGAGCGGGGAATGCACAGATCGCTGAGCGGAGATGTGAGTAGGGAGATGGCAAATTTGGAAAGTGCAGTGCAGAGGGAGGTTCAAGATTTTTATTCCAGATTGGGGAAGGTGGCGGTTATGATATTTTACATCGCACGGGGGATGGAATAATTAATTCATAATGGTAATACGTATTAAGGCACGACTGATATCATTAAACCCAAATTAACACTTAATCATGTAAAAATCAAATCCATACCTCGTGCGACTGTGCATCGAATGACCTATGGGAAATGATGATCCGTATATTTACTGACGCTGGAAGGCCGAGCTTGTGCATAGGCATTAAGTCGATCATAATAATAGCAATTAATTCCATAATGCCATCGCCAGTGAAAACGGAGAAAACATCGTGTCACCGGGGTCGGAATTATTCCAAATTGGCCGGCACGAGCGGAATAAATCAGAGCCATACGAAATAGCGGAAGCAATTTGCTTTGATTAACACAGGAGTTACTACTGCAAATAACAGAAGAACAGTCTGTAATGCTAAAAGGTCCACCAAATAAAGCAGGAGTGAAGTTTCCCATCATGATATCGCGGCAAATTAAAAGATATTACATCCGTCAAGGAAGATCACGGTGTCGGGAAAAATCACGGCTGTCAGAATTCACAATGGCTGGGAAAGGATGTTGCGGCCGTGGGAACATGTGGGTCGGCCACCGGGAGTGTATGTTCGGCCGCCGGAGGATTATGTTCGGCCGCCGGGAAACTTATGTTCATCCGCCGGGAAAAATAATTTTCGGGCCTTTGGGAAAAGATTGCGGCTGTGGGAAAGTTTGTTCAGCCGCCGAGAGTGTTTGTTCAGCCATCGGGAAAAAGGGTTTTCGGGCCTTTGGAAAAAGGTTGCGGCTGTGGGAAAGTATGTTCAGCTGTGGGAGCATTTGTTCAGTCGTCGGGAGTGTTTATCCTGAGAAAAGGAAAATGTAACACAGGGAACAAAGGAAAACGTTCTTCGTTTAGCGGGCCCGTTCTGATCATTCGCCTGGTACTTCCCTGCAGTTTTATTTCTTAAAAGGAAACAAAAACCAAAGAGATCAAATGCAAAAAGAAAAAGAAAAAAAACTCAAGAGTTATACGCTACAGTAGAAAAAAACTTATTTATGTACAGTGGTTCAATAGTGCGATTTACAGTTTAAAGGTTGGCAGAGGCAGGGAGAAGTTCCTGCCCTGGTAACAGCTGCTACTCTGGGTCGGCAGCAATCTACGAAATGAATGCGTCCTTTAAGATAGGCTTATGGTATAGTCTTAGTCTGTGGCCATTAGCAAGTAATGGTATACGATTGTCGTCAATGGTCACCAGACGGACAGTGCTGTTATCAAAAACCCTGTCAACCAAGTATGGACCGAGCCACCATGTACGCAGTTTCCCTTTAAAATCTCTTTTGAACCTGGAGTCATAAAGTAACGCCCAGTATCCTTCACTGAAGACCTTCTTTTTAATAAACCGTTCGTGCCAATTAGATCTCTGTTGCTGAAGCAACAATGTCTTATCTACTGCCGCTAACCGCTTCTTGTCCAGTTCATTCAATTGATTCAGTCTTCGCTTCTGCGCCTCTGTTACGTCTAGGTTCATTTCGGTGGCTGTCTTCAAGGTTTTAATCTCGAACTCAATTGGAAAGACAACACTCTTTCCGTACACCAGATCATATGGGGAGAACCCTGTAGTGTCACGCCAAGTCGTGCGATATGCCCACAGTGCTTCTGGAAGCCTGTCAGCCCAATCCTTTCGATGACTATTTACTGTTTTAGTAAGGATATTTTCAATAAACTTATTGGTGCTTTCCACCTGACCATTAGCCTGGGGGTGATAAGGTGAAGACACCCTGTGCTGCACATGATACTTCCTGAGCAAGGATTCAAATTGGTGTGACACAAACTGCGGACCTCCATCAGTAACTATTTCTTTTGGTACCCCAAAACGGGTAAAGATCTCACTGTACATAAAATCAATTACTGCCTGATCATTAGCCTTAGCCAAAGCTACAGCCTCCACCCACTTGGTCATGTAATCAGTACAAACCAGAATATAGACCTTCTGTTTGGAGGGAGGACTGATGGGGCCAACAAAATCCAGTGCCCATCTCCCAAATGGTTCAACTACAAGTTGGGACTATAGGGGCATCTGATCTGTTCGATTGGGTTGGCCCATCCTTTGGCAACTGTCATAGGACTGGACATACTTCTTGGCATCCCTGAACAGAGTTGGCCAGTAATAGCCCATCCGCAGTGCTTTATGCCCTGTTCTTTTATCTGCAAAGTGGCCTCCATAAGGCCCCTCATGACAGGCTTTTAATATAGAAAAGATCTCATCTTCTCTTACACATCTCCTGATCTCAAGATCAAGCCCTGTGTAGAAAAGATGGCCATTTAACCAACAAAACCTAGCACTGCGCTGAATAATTTTTCTTTTTTCTCGTTTTGTCATATATGGCGGGAGATTCCCTGCAACCAAATAGTTAGCAACGTCTGCATACCATGGAGAATGAACTGAAAGTGCAAATAGATGCTCGTCTAGGAAAGAATCCTCAACAGGCAAACTGTCATCACTGTTAGTAAGACGGGATAAAAAGTCAGCAACAACATTTTCCTTCCCAGGTTTATCTATAATAGTGATATCAAATTCTTGTAACAACAAAATCCATCTGGTCACTCTGGCATTAGTAACTGGTTTATTCATTAAGTATTTGATGGAAGAGTGGTCAGTGTGCACAAATGTAGGATATCCGGTGATATAATGTCTAAATTTATTGATGGAGTAAACAATAGCAAGGAATTATTTTTCAGTAACAGTGTAGTTAAGCTCAGCAGGGGCTATATTTTTACTAACATAGTAAATGGCATAAGGTTTTTGGTCCTCCTGCTGTCCTAATACTGCCCCAATGGCAGTGTTAGAGGCATCTGAGGAGATATGGAAGGGCAGGGTCCAATTAGGTCCCCGCAAGATAGGATTTGTAGACAGCCTTGCTTTAAGTTCATCGAATGTTGTCTGGCATGCTGCATTCCACACAAACTGTGCATCCTTCATTAACAAAGAGAACAGAGGAGAAGACA
>LPNX010889236.1:930639-962401 GCA_001517045.1 Pseudotsuga menziesii | reverse complement strand
ATCACAGCTCTTTGGAACGTTGCTGGTGCATTGCACAATCCAAATGGAAGTACTCTGTAAGAAAACGTTCCCCAGGGACAGGTGAAGGTGGTTTTATCCTGATCCTCGGGAGTAATTTGGATTTGGTTGTACCCACTAAAACCGTCTAGGAAGGAGAAGAACTTCTTCCCTGACAGGGTATCAAGTACCTGGCTGATAAAGGGTAAAGGGAAATGATCCTTTTGGGTTGCTTTGTTCAATTCCCTGTAATCAACACAGACCCTCCATTTCCCATTTTTCTTGGGTACAATCACGAGTGGGGAGACCCACTCACTATCTGAAATAGGGTATATAAACCCTGCTTCCAAAAGTTTCTAGATTTCCCCTTTCACTATATCCCTCAGATTGGGGTTCATGCGTCGTTGAGGTTGACACACAGGCCGGGAGTCACTTTTGATATAAATGTGATGAGTGAGCAGATTAGAGGGGATACCCTTCATATCTGTGTACTCCTAGGCAAACGCCCCCTTATATTCTTTCAAGAGGCTGATCAGGCGTTTATGTTCCTCTGAGGAGAGACTAGGATTGATATTCAAAGTCCTTCCAGGTTCTACCTCAATCGGAATGCTCTTTGAATTTTTCACAACCGGGATTATGTTTGTGCCACCCACCAAGGATTCTTCTGTAAGGTTTTCTTTCTCTTCCTTGCCCAGGGTAGTGTTAAGAATTTGATAGACCTCTCTATTCACTGAAGTGGGTTCACTAATGAAATTGCTAATGGTATCATCTTCTATCTCGTTTTTGAAATTTAAGGCCTTCCCTATAGTTAATAATGGCTGGACATCCTCCTCCTCCTCCTCCTGCTCTATCCAAAGGGATGTGTCAGCCTCTAGACTTGGCCAAGCTGGAGGATACAGGGTGAGGTTTTTAGTATCCATACCATTAGATATCGTCATAGACCTCGATCGACAGCTGATGCAAGCATCAGCTGTGGCCAACCACGGTCTCCCCAAGATCAATGGGTGTCCCCCCAGCTGTGATTTTGGTTGTAACACCAAAAAGTCAGCTGGGTACTCCCATGAATCTACTGATATAACAAGGTCGTCCAAGATCCCTTCGGGTCTGATGGTGGATCTGTCTGCCAATTCCAAAATAGTAGGGGTCGGTCTAAACTTGGTGAGCCCAAGCTTCTTTACAGTTTCCATGGTTATAACATTAATTGCTGCTCCTAGATCCACTAGGACGTTGGGTGTCTTTGTCTGTCCTATCTGTACAGTAACGATAGGATTACCAGAGTCATCGTACTTAGCCATAGGGGCTTTTCCTATTATCAAGGCCAATAAGTTTCCTATGACATGAACCGTAGGAGGATCCCTGAGTTTCCTTTGTGTTCTTCTTGTACACAGCTCCCGAACTGTTCTAGCGTAAATGGGAACATCTTGAAGCGCTTGAAGGAGGGGAATTTTAACATAAAGGTTTCTTAACTCTCCAAGGAGGTTAAACTGAGGTTTCCCCCCCATCTTTGGTAGCAGTAATCTCTCGGGGTATGGTGGCTACTTTATCAGATGGGAAGGCTGTATCTCTTCAGGTTTATCGTTGGATGGTTCAGCCGTCCCTTCTAAGGGATGCCCAGCATCCTCAATGATGGGCCTTGAGTCAAATGGATGCTGTAAGCTCTCCTCTTCTTTATGCTCAGAGGATGGAACATCCTCTGTAATCACAGGTTCTACAATTTTCCCAAATCGTAAATGAATTTCATTACAGGGTACAGGGGAAAGCGAGTAGGCTGGCATGTTGACAGTCTCCAATTGGTGGACTGCTTTATTGTTTGGGTTAGGATTAGGTTGGGCAGGCAGCTGGGGTCGGATTGGTATATTCGGGACAGAATTGTTTTGCAGCTGCAGCTGTGACTATGGAGGTAAGTATTGAGGATATGGAGGAAATTGGGGGAATTGAGGAGAGTACGGTGCTTGTTGAGGTAGAGGTGGTTGAGGAAACTGGTTCCCAGGATGGAAATTCCTCCATCTAGGAGTCCATGACGTAGGTTGGGGTGGTGGCTGTGTCCAGGGATTCCATGAATTTTAGTTTTGCATTGCAGGTTGAGAGGAATTCCATTGAGTATAATTCGAAGGGAATTGTGTATTCAAATTTTGCATATTATTCCAATTCCCCATATTATTCAAAAATGGGAGAGAGTCTGGAGACATACCTTGATTCCGAGGCTGCCATGGTTTCTTCTGTGTGATAAAGTAGGCTGCTTCCACATCCGGGTTTGATTCCTGCAGGACGGCCTTGACTTGAGGAAGTGAAGGGCATTCCTTCATGTCATGGTTCAGCTCACACAACTGACATACGTTCACTTTGTCAAGCGGGCATTCTCTCAATGGATGATTCTTCCTACATCGGGGGCAGAACACACCCAATGTGAGATCCTCTACTGCTTGTTTTTGTTTCGCCTTCAGGACATCAATTTCAGAAGAGATGGAGCTCATCATTTCTATTTTAAAATTTTCAATTAGATTTCCTATCTCTGCTCGGGTGGCGCCTCCGTTAGATGACTTCTGAGTTCGGTCGAAGACGTCACGTTCCAGCTTCTCTCGTTTATCCCGCTTATTATTTCTGGAAGACCCTCTGGAGTATCTTTTGCACAGCTCCACAATTTTGTCGAAAGGTTCTTTGGAGATGTCTCCCTTACCAAGCAGGTTTAACATATCTAGACAATCATCCCTGATTCCCCGAAGCAAGATTATTTTGAGTACATCCAATCCCATGTTCGTCTGCCCAGCTCTCTGCACATTGTACAGCAGTCTTTCCACGAAGTCTTCCAAACTTTCGTCCTCCTTCTGCACCATTTTAAATAACTCCTCTCTTTTATCCTTGGTGTTACAGTATTCCTGATATTTCTCCAGGAACACCTGCTTCATTGCATCCCAATTAGTAACGGTTCCTCCCCCAAGGCTCATGAACCAGCATAATGCATTGTCCTTAAGGGTAGTAGGAAAAAGTTTTAGTTTTTGGGCATCGGTGATATAATCGTAGCTGCGACAAAGAATATCGAATTCAAAAAGGAATTCGTCTGGGTCTTCTGCCTCCTTTCCATGGAAACCAGGTAACACCGATGGTGAGATATTCTTCATAGGAGCTGCCCCATCTGGTTGTTGAATAGGAAATTGCAATGTAGCCACTGTTCCCTCTAGCAGGGAGCGATTCTCATGATGATAGTTTTCTCCCATCACTTCTTCCTCGTCTCCCCCATGTCTGTTACTCATCTCTTCTTCTGTTTCCTCCTCTTCGTCTCCTCCTATGTTCTTTTCTTCGCTCTTCTCTTGTTCCTCGTTCTTTTCTTCGTTTTTCTCTTGTTCCTCGTTCTTTTCTTCATTTCTCCACTATCCCAGGAACTTTTGGTGGTACTGATCCCACTCTTCCTTAGTTACACTCCTCCCGTTAATGTGATAATTCGGACCTCTACCAGCAGGTCCCGTTGTAACAGCTGTGTCTTTGTCTCCAGGGATAGCTGAGGACGACGCAGCTGCTCGTGTCTTCTCCACCGTGGATCCCGATGCTAGCGCCCCAGGATCAGCGGGGTTTCTTCTGTTGGGAGTTTCTTGAAGACGGGCTCCAGTGGATGAATCAGTTCTGTCAACAAGGTCGTCAATGAACATCCTTCTGCCCAATGGTACTCCTCGACCTCGACCCGAGCCACCTGCATCGTTAGTATCTTGTGGGGTTTTGGGAGTTGGGAATTGATCACGTTTTACCCTTCTAGTATTCATACAACCCAAATCATTTCATCAGAAAGAATAAAAAGAGACTGACTAAAAAAATAATTATCAAATGCAACTACTGATAGTGTTTGATTACCCTTCCCCGGCAACGGCGCCAAAATGTCGAGCACCCTAAATGCAGATAAGTTATTATCAACACATAGAGCTTACGAAATTCATTGTCAACCCGAGGAAGTATTTTGTTTCAAAGGGTAAGTGCACAATATATGCTAAACACCAAATCATTGTAGTGAATACTGTTCTTAAACAACTATGTTCATCCTTCAACTTTGTATGATCCCACCAATCTTCTAACTCTACAATTTCAACCTTGTCCTTCTATGCATCAACCAGAAATGAAATCAACAGTTACTGACAGAAGGGAAATCCTATTCACAGCCCAAATGAAAGGAATTGCCTATTGATCTAATCACACTTGGAATCTGTAATCATAAATTAACTGTAATCTAGAAATTCAATTGCGACAGATCAAGCTCAACTATTCTAAGAATTGAATTGCAGAAATAAAGATCAACACTTATAACAATCAAGAATTACAAAGGGTTCGTGGGATATCAACCTGATACCATGAGATGAACAGAGCTGTGTACAGCTATTGAATAAATTGCATAAAGACTATCTACTCAGTTGATTGTTACGCTGTGACAGTTATCGATCTTAAGAAATGCAATACTGTAAATCACACATACTACTGCTGCGCACATAGAAAATATGATTAACGAAACATCACACAACCACAAATTAAAAGATCCTACCTTAACTCAGCAGTCTCTGCGGAAGGCGGGCCCAGCCTTCAAACAGAGACGCTGGATGAACAATGTACAACTCCCTTAAACCAGCAGTACTCTTTGTATTAAAAAGAAATAATTATTACAGATTGCCCCCGCCGTTAATACACTAAATGAATTCACTATTTTCCAACCCCCTGGGTCGAGACATCTTTCTGCATTTATACCTACAAGTGATAACATCCCATCCTATTACAAAGGGCAGCCATGAATATCTCTGATCTTCAGGCGCCCTGAATAACATTGTTTGTTACAAGACGTGGCATGATACAATTATAGAAAACACAAGAAGACTGTTGACTGGCCCAGAAGTAGGGATCTTCTCAGATCGCCATAATATTCGAGCAGCTATCCTAAAGATCCCTCGATCATAGCACATTCTGTTACGGCTGCTCTGACCGGCTCTTGTCTGGAATATCACGTGCCTCAATCGATGATGGACAGGTTGAGGATTCCTTTTTTGTCACGACCATCCCTCATCCCTAGACTTGCTCAGCTCCATTCCCCTGTATTCTGCTCATCTCACATTATCTTCATAGATCACACATATTAGCACAATTTCGAGAGATAAATAGCCTTAATTGTCACAAGAATAAGCATTAACTAAGGTAAAATAATAATCAGTCTTACCTTGACAAATTAAGGAATAAAGTGAAGAAAGTCAGTCTGATTGGCATGCTAAGCAGTGTAAAACAAGGGAAGAAAGGTGATTAAAGATGGTTAAAAAGGGACCAAATTTGGACTCAACACTAAATAACTCATTCAGTTTAACATCACCTCACTAAAGTAAATTGTCCTTAGTAACATAATAGGGTCTACCCCCCTTGGCTCCATTAGGAGTTGAGCCTAAACAGAGGAGTCAAGAACAAGGTGACATCCTTGACTCGGGACTTCCCCCAAGGACACACCAAGTGGCTTGAATATTTCTACCACGTGATCCAGGTGTCTGAAAGGTGGCAACAGGGCCTACCTTACTTTGTAGCATAGTCTTTTGGTTTTTCCATGCTGGCCCTCTATATGCGGTTGGATATTCGATGGCTTTGAGGTTTCAGAAAAGAAAAACCTTTCCAACTTCATGTGGACCCTTTTATATATTTTTACACATCATAACCTTCATGCCCTTCCCAAGTATCTTGCGCCATGGATGTTACTCCTTGTGATCTGAGCCATTGGTATGTGAGGTGATTTATGCTACATCATTTCTTACCTTGTGCTTGTGCAGCTCAATTGTAGATCAATATTGGATTTTCTTCACAACCATTGATCTGAGTGGACCCTACCACTTTTTACGAGGCAAGATTTTGGTCCCCTCTATGCTAGTTTAGATTGCAAAATGAATGACGACCACAAATATCCCTCCGCTCTTGTAGTGACCATTGATCTGAGCGACTTGTACCACTTTTCGCAATCCAAAATCCCTATTGTGTCCTGGCAAATCTGGGATGCAAAATCACTTACAAATATGGATCTTCTTGGATCCCAACCTTGGCTATTAGATGCCTCCACCTTTTAACCCAATTCGTGATTTGGAAAAGTGGCTTTGGCCGAGCATGTTCAAGGTGCGAAATGTTTTCACGCCGTTGATCCACCATCCGATCAATATCAACCTTCTATTATCAATCCCGTTTAATGCCTTCAGTGCATCTGATGTTCTCTTTTTTATCCTGCATCTCCTATCCGTGGACCGTCTTGTCGCTTTCAATATTCATTAATCCAGAGCGGGGATGCCAATTTACACTATCCTTTCCTTCATTTGAAATGTGTCCTATTCTAGTGGTTGAGTGCTATCTCTTATATGTCATCAGCCTCCCTGCGAACTCCAAGGTTTCTTTCGCAACACCTTTTGACAAGGTCAAACATCCTACATATTCCTTATAATCAAAAAATTAATAGAGTGTTAACACTCCCCATTTCTTCCTAAAACCATCTTGGAATTCACTAAGAGTTTTATATGAATCATCATCTATGTCGAGGTACCATTCTTTAGCATCATATTCTAAGGATAAAGAAAAGAGCTTCATTTTGACATCGTCATGGTCATGGGCAACATCCTTGTAATAACTGACCAGGTGCTTTTCAAACTTTCGAAGGTGAGACTTGGCAGTGATGGTATTATTTCCTTGAAATATGGGGAGCTTCTTGATAGCATCTTTTGGAATGGCATGAGGAGCACCTGCTATCTGAGAAAAGTCAAGGGGTTTGAAGAATTCCATCATTTCTTGAGATTGGTGAACATGACTCTCTACAAATATGTGATGGATATCTAAGAAGGATTTGTTAACCCAAAAAATCCCTCACTCAACTCTACATGGCCTACACCACCCAAGGACACCCATGCATGACCCTCATTTGACCCCATTTGACCCCCATGCCCTCAACAAGGGTTAAAAACATGAAAAAGGGCTTAAAAACCCCTAAAAAGAGCCTAAATAGTTGTCATAGGGGCTAAAGCCTCCAAAAAGGGGCTATAACCCCTCAAAGGAGCCTAAAACCCTAAAAGGAGCTAAATATTGAGCAGAAGGGGATAAAATCCCAAAAAAGGGGCTAAAGCCCTGACCAAGGGCTTAGAACCCTAAAAAAGCTATAAATAGGGGGGTGGGGGTCACTCTCAAAACATTCCTTCCTTACATACTGTTATGCTACCCAAGTGAGTGCCTTGAGACCAGTGTTACTCTCAAGCCATTCACTCTCCCTCTCATCCATCCTCCCATTGAGCCATAGCTCCCCCATTCTCAAGAGAGGTGCTTCTCCAAGCTAGGGCATGGTGGCCCATCTCCACCCATTGAAGGTATAATGTCTGTTTTGTCTTGTTTGCTCAGTTTTTTCTAAGCTATATTTGCTTGCAGGTTTCATGGCATAACATGTTCTTGCAGGTCTCCATTGTTTGTTTGCAGGTTTTCTAACAAGTTGTATGCACGGTATTGGATCTAAACCCATAACCTTGTGTGTAGAGGGGTTTCCATTTCTTTCTTTTCTGTTCTTTATTTCCTTTCTGCTTCGTTTTTTCTTGCATAATCACCAGGAACCCTATCCTTCCATCCTATAGATGGAAGGTAGCCATTCCTGCCCTATAGTAGGGGAGAAATCCCCGTTATAGAACTGGCGACCATACCAGGATCCCTGGCTTTATTTTTCAAAGTTTCAGTTTTTAGTTCTATTTTTTTCCCTAGTTTATTTTTCTGTTTAAATCTAGATTAGATTCATATTTATTTGCAGTTCCAATTACTATCGAGCCTCCTCAAGGAAAATCTGAGTCCATTTGGCCACAGTACAGGTTACTGTCGGCCGGATCTGACTCGGGACCTAAAAAAAATTAGTGTTTGGAGTAGGTCGCTCCTATCGGGCCCAGAGAGGGGACCATGTCACTCATTCTAGCCTCACAGGTTTTACTAGGTTTCCTATTTAGCCCCAAAAGGTGCGACCCCTTTCCAAAAGTTAGCCCGCTTCTGCCTGCAAATTCTGACCGACCACGTCGCCTGTTTCTAGGAAAATTTGGCGACCCCCTCACCACATTTCACCCGAAAAGTGCGATTTGTCACTCAGAGTTTGATTATTTAAAAGTTAAGGACTGTCAGTGCGGCTCAACTGCCTCTATGCATCCAAACTATTTTTATTTATGTTTCTGTTTCTATTTCTGTTCAGTTCATTTGTATAATGTGTAAATCAAAGTGTAAATCAATGGTTAATGGATTAATGAACAGAGATTGATTAAAATTTACTTAAAATCAACATCTTACCTATCCCTTCCTCCTCTACCTAGTCATCACCCTTCAGGGTATTATGGGATAAGACGAAGGGTGAAGCTCGTATAGTAATAGGCACTTCACCTATTATTTTTCGAAGCCACTAAAAATGGGTGACTTGGAAGGTAGAGGGGGTAGAGAAGGAGGGCTTCTCATGGAGCTCACCGTCCTCCCTGTTGACCAAGCTTGCATCCAGAGGGTGACTTGTGGATCTACAAATGGGCTTAGTTCCATTATGTTGAGATCCCAACACCCTCTCCTAGTTGAAGAGAAATATAGGTGCATGTCTAGAAAATTTTGATTACTATTTACTGCTTTCATTCACAATGTTATGAACTCTATGGAATATTCATAAACCATTTAAGCAACCACTAGATATAATAGAAAAACAAAAGAAATACATACCATACCATATAAATCAACCCAACTCAAGTCATGAAGCTAAGTGAGCCAGTAAAATTTACAATTTACACTAAGACCATTCTCGACAAACTTCCAAACCATCAGAAGGCCACACAGCCTCTGATTCAGATTCAAACTCATATTAGTCTGAACCAGATCTGCACAGTGCACCATCAAGCCCCATGGCTGGTGCAAACCCAGATCCATTTTCCAATGTAGTAATTTCTAGTGGACCCATGTCCACACCAGAAACCACCACCAACACCCCTGTAGGTGGCCCCAACATGATCATGCAAACTATCATAAGCTAGCTACCACCACCCATATTGACCAGTCAAGTTGTCCCACTTGTAACACATGGGGGAAGTATGCATTCAACTCACAGTGTCCCACTTGGGATACATGGGGACAGTGGCCCTTCCACCTACACTGGCCCTCCTACCACACTTTGGGTCACTGGGCCATCCACAATGGTGCCATAAGTACCCCTAGTTATGCAAGTGCATCATGTACCTGCAAAACAAACCACCATGGCTGCCCCATCTCAGATCAACCTGGGGTCAAACCTTCCTTTCATGACACGTCTCAACTTTCCTGACTTGGCTCGGTTAACAAATGACCCTATCTTCATCAAACGTTTTGGCCTCCCATGCCAACCAAAATTCCCTTAGACATTCCCAAGTTTGAAGGGAAGGCAGGGGAGTGCCCTCAAAACCATATCATGAAATTTCATCTATGGTGCTCATTAAACAACATTGTAGATGATTCGATCAGGATAAGACTATTCCAACGCACCCTCACAGGTGCTGCAGCCAAGTGGTACATTCAGCTGCCAAAAGATAAGTACCTAAATTTCAACTCCCTATCTTTCATGTTCCTACAATATTTCCAACTCCCCGTCAGATATGACGAAGGGTTGGATATCTTGTTATCTTGCCGCCAGAATACTGCAACCCACATAACCGACCACATCCATGAGTGGCAGTGACACTATAGTTTGTGTAAGATCCAACTTGATGACATGATCTTCCTAGATTAGTTCCTTAAAACCTTGCTCCCACCTATAGTAAAGGACGTCGCATCCGAACGTCCCCAATCTGAAGAGGAGGCCATCTTCAAAGCCCAGCAATTTGATCTAATCTATGCATAGTCTGGATACCTTTACACTATCATTCCATATGTTCCCCATGCAGGCACCTCCTACTAGGATGCACCGGAGGCATGCCATGCTGTAGATGGCATCATAGGTTCTATCTCTCACCAACCACAGCACCGTTGACACCACTTGCAATACCACTACAACCAAGCAGCACTCCTAGTGTTGCTTACCAAAACAAAACTCTGAACTATGCATGAATGATGTCCCAGTCCAGAGCCACGACTTCTTATGCACAAACTACACCACTGCAGCAAGCCCAGGCCTTAGCTTGGCCAACACAGCAATATGTGGGACAAATTCCCACATTTGTGGCACCAGCACCCACCCAAATCTACTATGCACCACTAGTGCAAGCGGTTCAATCCCCCACCTCTTCTCCACCTACTCCATTGAGACAGGTGTTTGCACAGCAAAACTGTCCCAACTAGCCAGCCCCCAATAACCAACAAGAGCAAGCCAGAAAAAACCGACCCCAGAACCAAGGCAACAATTAACCATAGGGAATCGGTTAACAACCAAATCCTCCCAACAATGTCGCGACAAACTGCCTAGCCAAAATCCTCAAGGACCAAATGCACCAAGATGCAAAGCTCCGTTGCGGACAAACCAACCATGCACACTATGTGAGGTCTATGGGAACTACACATTCGAGTGTCCCTTCATGGGTCACACCAAACATGCCATTAGAAATGAGGTTCAACATGCCACCAATACAACGGACCAAGCCCAACCCAACCCGGCACCACAAGGAACTCCTCCTATGGTGCTCCAAAACCCATTACCAGTCCAAGGATTGGTGGCAACTACACCCTCTCCCCAACCCAATCCCAACACTCCGGGGGCACCTCCCATGGAATAAATAGGTGTCCACCACCTGTTAGCTATCATAACTAAAGAGTTCAATCTACAAGCCAGACAAAATCAGTATGGAACCAACACCGAACCCGCTAACACATTAGCAGCATCTACATCTAAAAAAACTAATGCACCTCTTTAGTTACCTGCTTTTCCGTGCACCCCCATACGCCAGGTTTCCAACAACACCACAGCTAGAATTGCTGTCAGCTACAACATAGTGGATGATTTTGGCCCAAAAACCTACCACCATGTATTCTCTTGAGGTACTCAAAACTTACCCAACACAGCGGAAATCCTTACTCGCTGCCCTCGATGTTGTGGACCCCTCTGACTCCAAGTTGATCACATTCAACATGAAGAATGGAGAACTGCAAATTCCATCAACCATTTCCTTTCAAATCTCGGTGTCTATCTGGAATTTGGTCGTGCATCGGTGCATAGTGGATGAGGGGGCATCCATGTGTGTTATGTCTACCCTAGTCTGGAAAAAACTTGGATCCCCAATTCTACAACCATCCTCCACAACTCTACATACTTATGATGGCCATCCCACTAAAACCCAAGGAATCCTCCCCCAATATCCCCATCACATTAGCTAGGAAGACAGTTTTGATTGACATAGAGGCTGTCAACGATCAATTGAGAGCCATATCATCAACTGTATTTCATCTCATGATGTTCCCCCATGAAGGGAAAATAATGAAGGTTGACCAACTGACTTATCATGATTCACAAGTGCTAACACCACCTACCAACGTTATCCATACAATCAACACCATTGATCCGTAAGGGCTAACCGCACTTGCCAATGTTATCCCTACGGTCAACACAATGGTTGACAACATACCAACCACCCCATTGTTGAATGTGGGCACTGGGTTGTTTGTCGATACCACCATGATGGATTCTTTCCCCTTAGTATCACCGTTGACAACAAATGGGACTGTGGATTTATGCATGCTCTCATCCAGCACTGTTGCACCCAAACAACAACTGAAATCGCAGCCCCAACCGCAACCATAACACTGTCCATAGCCATAACATCAACATCAACCACAACATCATCTACAGCTGCAACATTATACGCAGCCGCAACCACAATCTCATCCCCACATACAACCATCAGGGATCATCTGGGTGCCTCTCCTGTCCACACAATTTCCTTCCTCTTTCCCCCGCCTGGTGTCATGAGCAAGCCAGTAGTGCCACCTTAAACTTAACCAACTTTACATTGGGAATTCCCATGTGGTATCTTGATCCACCAGCTGAACCACCAATTCCTAAGGTAGTCTTAAACCCTATGCAACCCATTGCGGTTGAGTCTCATCCTCCACCCAACCCACAAAAACCAACCACCGCACCCACACCCTCACCGCCCCACCCAAAAAGGGCCAAGGGTAAGAATGTGAAAGCTACCATTGAACCTTGACAGATCTTGCCTTGCACCATTTGTGAAGAACAAGGCCATCCAACTCAGAATTACCCTCAGATTCCCATAATCTGCATGCATTTGGATGCCATGGATACAATGGAAAACCTCTCTGTGGTTGAACTTTCAAGTGGGCCAATAGTGAGAAACAAGTCATTGAGAACAAACCATGCTTGCGCCCTTTGCAGATTATATGGACACTATTCCCACCACTGCCAAGAATTGTCCTATTTCTGAATGGATTTAGCTGACCTTTGTCAACATTTACTTGAATCTAACATCACTCTAATCGAAGAAGTTTTCCCCCCACCTCCTTCTAACACCATGTCCATTTACATGATGTCTGGTTCTATAGACCCTCTTGTCTCCACCACTGCCAATGGTCAAACCTGTCTCTTCTGTTGTTTCCACGACCGCAGCTCCATCCGCAGCCACAACCTTAGTCGCGACCTCAACCTCAGTTACTAGGGAAACAGTGGGGTTCATTCTTGATCAACATGATCCTTTTCCCTTTTCTTTTCCTTTTCCTTTTCGTACCATTCAGGATCGTGAGCAAGTATGTATTGGCAACCCACAATTTACAGGATTTCACACTAGGAGTTCTTGCATGGTACCTTGAACCACCTACCCTACCTCTGAGGCCCCAATATGTGTTGACTCATGTCCAGCCAATTGAGATGATGTTTCACCTACCTCTAGGTCCATCAAATATTCCTCCCGTCTCGAGGCATGCCCCTCTTTCTCCAACAGAGACTGGGGGCAAGGACACCAAAACCACAACCAATAACAATTACATGATCGCTACCACCAGTCACCCTTCTATGTCATCGGCCATACAAGATCCACTTGATCTACCCCGGAACCACTTATGTGATAACGGGGAGATCTATAAGACCACCTCCGATTTTACCCCATTCCCTTTAAACCATAGTGTGGAATTGGTTCTTTCCATAAAAGACTAGATTCCATCACCCCACCTTGCCAATGACTTTCATCTTGGTAAGGGGTCATACCTCTTTGCTGACTCTGATGGACAACTCTTAGAGAACCCCCTCAACAGGCTCTAACTCAAGATATTTTATGCTTAACATCATCAATGAGTCACTTCATTTTATTTTCTTGTTTTTCAATGTTTTTACCACAAGTCAGGGGAAACACCATTAGCTACTAATCCAAAGTCACCCAGAACCTATTCGAGATACCTCTCACACCTCTGGGCTCAAATTTCTCCCTCTATCTCCTTATGAGACCATCATCTCATGATTAATAAGTAATTTTTGGGACCGCTTCTTGGACGTTATCTCAATTTACAAGCCACAACATCGTGATGCAAGTGTCTTCGCACCCGTACTTGAATCCTACCGCCACTCATGCGGGTTCTCGGGCCACTGCCCTATTGGTAGGTAACAACCCTCTCAATTTTTTCTACTGTTCTGAATAAAAATGATCAGTTCTCTTCCATGATTTATTACAAAAAATTATACAAGAGTGCCTTTAGAATCTTTGATTCTGAAGGTACTCTCAATTTCAGAAGAGTTAAGAGTCATATTAGAAATTTATGAAACACTTTCATAAATTTAATAAATTATCAGGTGTTAATATTGTGATTTTATATATATAATCAATTTTTATTATTATCAATTCATTTGATTATATATTGATTCAGGAGATTTAAAATATAGTCTCCTAAATAGTTCTTTGGATTAAAATGAAAATACATTTTGAACATGTTACGATTTGGTTTTATTGATTTCTTTTGACAAGGTATTTATTATTATTAGTTTTTGTAATTTTTATGATTAGGGTTGATCAATTAATTGAAATATTTTATGTTAACCCTAATAATATATTTTTACATAAAACTTGATAATTTAGTGACGATGTCATTTTTCAAATTGTGGAAAGTGTATATATGTTTCCCAAAATAGCTAAAGTTTATTTTTATATATCATTTCAAAATCTTCATTGTGATATAATCATAACAATTGAATTTTGATTTACTATTTAGTTTTTAATAATTTTTCCATTTGATCATACTTTGCAATAGGTCATATGATGATTTGGATCCTATGAGTTCATTCAAAACTATATTATTTTATCCTTGAATCGATTACATGCATGAATATGGTTTTGAGCATTTTAATTATTATCCAAAGTTGACCTTGCTACTTGGTTGGGTTTACGAAACCCTAGGAGACATCATTGCTTGTAATGACAACTTCGCATCATCTGGTTCAATAGCACACTTTCTTTCCACATATAACCTTTGCTTATTAAAATTGACAGTTGTGTTTATGGTGTGAGATACGAATTGTTGGTTTGAGGACATCTGTTCAAAATGATTTTAATATGTGATGATTACCTTAGTTAGATATGTTCATATTAACACCATCCTATCTAACAGTCGTTTACATCCATGAATTTATTTGATTTTGAATATTTTGTAATGATTTCAAATCACATCAATTTGTTTGATGAATACCTGCGATGGTTTGATGGTGAAGTTCTCACGCAGGGAAGCCAATCTAGGGTTACTCATTAGCTCCTCTGGAATCGCGTGAAGGTTCATAATATGTTTGTGTATTCACGTTTCCCTATTCCTTCAGTCTTTACAACCCCTTTCAATCCTCTGTCACATAAAGAACCAATAATTGAACAGATGGCTCCCTTGAGTCATTTTGAGCTTTCTGGTCCAGAAATGTTAGAAGTCGACCCTGAAGTTCTTGCCCTATTTGAGAAAATTAATTGGAAACTCTTCTTTTAGGGTTTCAGTGGACACAACGAAGAAGTTACTAGATGATTTGCATGGTATTTTGATGGAAATTTTGCTTAGATAGGTGATTTACAGTTAGTCATAGATGAAGAATTTATTGTGAAAGCTACAAAGCTACCTCGAACTAGTGAACGTTGGTTCAAAGGGTCACGAATTGATAAGAAAAAGTTCAAGCAGTTCCTTCTCCCATTGTCAAAATAATATGCACACCTTAAATTCATTTTTCCTATGAAATATTTGAGGAATCAATGGCATTCTCCTTTTGAGGTCATCTCTAGGTACATCTCTTGTGGTTAGTATTCCAATGTTCAATTATACCATCTGATAATTTTAATGGTTCTTAAGGGTTTGAAGTTAAATCTACCCTACTTTCTACTTCATATTTTGCATAAAATGGCTATCATGGTTCAACATACCATTGGTAATCAAGAACGTAGTCTTTTCCATCATGACCTAGTCGAAATGTTAGTTCAATATCAGTTAGTTAGAGTAGGAAAAACATGGGATGAATTATTAAGAGAAAATGACTTTGGGTTAACCCAATTTTGGCCTACTTACTCACCTAAGACTCGTGAAAAATAAAGAAGAACTTGTGAAGGAGAAGTAAAAGAGGAAATATACCATATAATTGATCATGAGGGACTAGATAAGCTCTATCTAATAGTTGAAAATGAGAAATTTTATATTGAAAACCCTCCTGAACAATCCAAGAGAGAAAATGAAGTGGGAGAGGAAATTAAAATAGTTGTTCAAATGCACTCTACTAAATCAACAGGTGATTTGTATTCTAAGGTAATGGAGGAGAGAAAGAAGCATGAGGTAAAAGGGAAAAATATGGAAAGTGACAATAAAACTCTTGAGCCGAGCATGAGAAAATCTGAGACATTTAATCGAAGGCTTACTAGGAGTATGATTAGTCTTTTGGTTTCAAGAACCCTAGAACAGAGTAGTGAACCCATTGTTGTTGAAGATAATAGTGAAAATGAGGATGACTTTGAACAGGAACAGAGTAATAGTCACAACGATGTGGTGGTATCTCCTAAGACACTCTTGAAAGACAATTCACCACTACCAGCACAGTTTGAACATGAAGCTCATTTTGATTCACCATTAAATGATGAAGATTCTCTAGTAGAGACTTTAAAAGTAGCAAGGCAGTGAATCAAGCTTTCGAAAAAACATAAGGCTAATTAGTTGAAAGACATTGAAGAAGCTCGTGACAGGTTGAAAACAAGGTTACAACAGCAAAAAAATGAATTTATAATGTGGGTAGACCGATGGCAACAAATGAAAGCCAAGAAAGACAAATACAAGACAAAAAAGAAATTGTTAGCTGCAACTAATGAGAAATTATTGAAATATGAAAGAGTCCATGAAGAAAAAATCTTGAAACTTAGGGCCAAGCTGTCAGAAGCTAGGAAAGCAATCAAGTTACAGATAGCAACGACTTAGTCTATTTTTAGTTATTTTAATTTCTATTTTGACAAGTAATAAAATGTTTTTATTTAGCACACATGCAAAATCATATATTTTACAGGTATGCTTACAATTCATATTATGTTATTTTATTTTATGTTATCATGATTTTAATGAGAAATTAATTTTTGTTATAGGTGTACATATTGTTGACATGTTGTAAAGAATGAAGACTATTTTTTCTCGTCGTTGGCATTCGTTGGTGCTTCTAGAAGAATTGGATACTAAAGAGAGCCACATCAGAGGTCGATTCAACTAGGAAAAAGTTAATACAGGCCAGCCATATAATTGCCATTATTGTTTCATATCTACCAAGTGCCTTCTTTTGAAGAAATTCGATGCATCAAGACAGGGATAGAATTTGTGTCTTTATTATGTAGTGGTTGATAAAAACCGAAGGAATATTTTTAGAATGTTTGTTACATACAAATTGGAAGGAGTTACTAGTCATATTATATAATATAGTAAGCTTGATGTAAGCCAGGTCGATGGAGTATTGTAGAAATAGACTTATCTGAAATATAATTATAGTTCTGGTTTTAATTTCTCTGCTAGAGTTTTACCTTCGGGGAGAATTGGGACTTGAGTTCTCAAACTGGTATTAGTGTCTGTTACTATTTTTGAAAACTTACTATCTATCTATCTATCTATATATATATATATATATATATATATATATATATATATTTCAATATATCATTTTCTCATTATGCTTTTATGCAATTATACTGTGTTATGATTGTATTTACTATCTAAAATTGTACTTTGTTTACACAATATTAATGTTTGATTGAGAATATTATTGAGCTTGATTAATTGATATTTGTATTGATAATTGGAATTTGATAATATAGACACTCCATATTTATTTTTTATTTCATTTTCATTTTCTGCAATGTTTTCATGAATACATATCATCTTATTATTCAAATACTTAGTATTGAATATTAGTTATTAATTAATAGAGCATCACAGAAAATTAAAAGTAGTTATCTATTTTCAATTTTCTGTTGTTGTGCATATTCAACAAAGTGATTTTATGATAATGATTTAAATATTTTCATTTAAATCATTATTGTCTATCTCTTTGTGAAACATTAATTGATAATTAATTTAGTCTTCAACTTTCTCTCAGCTGAGATAGGATAGTTAGTTAATTTTAATCTTAGCTTAGTTTATTTCTTAAATTTTAGTTTATTTTAACAGTTGTTAAATAGAATTAGATTAATTTGATAAAACTTAAAACAATCTTTAAGTTAAAATATTTGAATAAAAACCCTAAAAAATTGAAGACTTTCCTTAAGAAAGTATTTTAGGATAACTTAGGTTTTAGAAAACTAATTCTAGGGTTTATTTAGGTAGTAATAAAATTAGGATAAATTTTTATTGAATTTTTAGATTCTCCTTAAGAGGAAAAACTTAGTTGGTAGCAGGACCATCACTTGCGAGATTTTTCCATTTCAAACACACCTGGAACTGCTCTAAGCGACTTGTGTGGGTTTAACCTCCTTAATTTGGCCAAGTCAGAAATTTCAGCCAACAAATGGCGCTAGAAGGAGGGCCTGTTAATGATTAATGGCAGGTAGAACTAATGATAAAAATTCAACCAGTCAACAACCTATGTTACAATCTAAAGTTAGTAGATCACCATTCATAGAAACTGTGAGGAGCATCCTTGAGCTTGATCACATTACATCTCCATTCACTCCTGAACAGAGTACTCAAACTTTAGAAGAATCACGCCATATTCTTACGAAAGCATATGGTCATCAAATTGGTCTAACTCCAATAGACTATGGTCTCCCTAGACAACAAAGACGTAATCCTCAATTGAACATAGTTACTCAAGATTCGGTAGAAGCCGATAGCACTACAAGTTATCATGTTAGAAGTCATCATAGAGAAACTACCAGAACAAATACTGCTAGAAGATTGACTTCTGTAGGCAAATTTGATCAACCACCTTCTCCTCCAGTATCACCACTCGATAGTCCAAGGTCATCTAATTCAGGGAGTTCTTTAGATTCTGAAGGAATTCCTATGGCTGGAAACATACCTGTAGGAGGAGGAGGTAATCCTCCACCTAATCCTCCACCCAATCCTCTGCCCAATCCACAAATTCCTTGGTTGAGAACAATTGTTGTAGTTGTTCCTAGAATATAGCACCCTTTGCCCAAACATTCAGATAAACTTCTTCTGAAGTTTAATCTAGATAACAAGGAGCTTGCAGAGGTGCATGTAGATAAATTCATGTTAGCTATTCAAACCTTGAATGTTCAGCATGAATAAGTGGTTTGTCGGTTGTTCCCTTTAACTTTTGAATGGAAAGCATCTACTTGGTATTTTTCATTAGTCCAAGGATCAATCACAAATTGGGATGAATTCAATAAATATTTCTTAGATAAATTTGGAGAAGATAAAACACCTGCTATTTTAGCTCTTGAGTTATATCGTATTAAAATGGAACCTAAAAAAAGAATCAAAGATTTTAATCAGATATTTCTTACGTTAAAAAATAAAATTCCTATTGCTTCTCAACCACTCGAGGATATAATCATAGAAAATTATACTTCAGTATTACCAAAATATCCTTGGATGTTTGTTAAGAGAGCTGGTTAAACAACTCTTGTGGAAACTTTTGAGGAAGCCATAAAATTTGAGAAGGATTCTATGTCCTATGAACTAGATAGAAGTGGAAAAGCTGATACTTTACCTCGTAGGAAGATTGAAAGACCTAATTCGGAAAAGGATAAGGAATTTGATGTAGAGAAACTACAGAATGCTATTCGGACATTAACTAATGAAGTTGTAGGATTAAAAAAAACTAATTTTGAAGCTTCCTCTTCTAGAGGGTATTTTAGAAATCAGTTTAGACAGAATCCTAATAATAATAATAAAACAAGTACACCACCCGATATAGCAGTAAATGAAGAAATTTTTAATACTATTCGAGCAGTCTTATATTTATCCAAAACTCCCTCAAATCAAGAAACTGCTAAAAATGAAGAGGAAGAGGAATCTAAAAATGAAGAAGAATTGGAAGAACCTCAACAAGTTAACGGTCATTTCTAGGACAGTCTTGTAAAAGATTGTGAAGGAAAAAGTCCTCCTTCAGGACAACATGCCTATAATACTCATAGTAGAACATTTACAAATACTCCTGGAGCATCATCAAGTTCTACTCCAAGTAATGATAACAATAACTCACAACCTAATAAACAAACTCAATCTGGAAAATAGACTCAATCTGCGAGAACTACTCTGCCTATTCAAAATAATCCAAAGTTGGATTTACAATATGACATAATTGAATATTTAAAGAAGACATGTACAAACATTAGTATGTATGATCTTCTTTAAATTTACCCAATGCCTAATAGTCCTATTATAAATCCTGCCATGAGTTCAATAATTCCTAATGCTAAGCAAAATCTAGCTGCAAATAATTTTAGTAATGATTTAACACCAACTGAAAAAGGAAAGTCACTAGCTGATAAAGCTTCGTTAATAGGAAAATTTTCAAAATCAACAACTCCTCCATTCCTACTTACTTTCATGATTTTTAATAGGAACATTCACAATTGCATGGTTTATTCAGGAGCATCTTCCAATGTAATGCCTTTGTCAGTATGCAAAAGATTGAATGGAAAGTATGTTCCATCAAATTCACAGATTACTCAATTGGATAGGACAAATGTAAGGGTTGTAGGAGAGATGAAAGATGTTCTAGTAAGGATTACTTGTGACCCTTCAGTTTTTCAAATCATAGATATTGTGGTTGTAGACATTCCTGACGCATATGAGTTGTTTTTGAGAAGAGATTGGTCTCAACAATTGAATGGATTCTTTGCGACAGATTGGTCAAATTTATGGTTACCTAAGAATGGAAAATGAAATCAAATTAAGATAAATAAAGAAAGATATATGAAACATACTGTAACAGAATTACATGATCCCAGTGAACCGGTTTTATTTTTAGATTCTATAATGGGGAATTATATGTATGAACTGGGATTTGGTAATTTTAAATATGAAAATTGTGTTTTCTCTAATAATAAACAGCAATCATAAATTATTAATGTGACAACTATTTCTCCTGATTCTTCATTCAAGGAAATTGTAAATTATGTAGATAGTCATGTTACGGAGAGAAATTCCTATGGCTTGGGGTACCACAACAGACAGCTAGACTCCAGAAATCAATCTTTCCCAATATGTAATAGAAATAAAAACATATAACACTAAAGGATTGAACCTTGTACCTTATTCCGGACGGTTGAAGTAGATCCCCGTTGAGCTTTCTAATCTTCAGCTTGAATTGTTATATCACGTCCTCAACAACAAGTAAACAATACAAGCATACTATATTTCATGGTGTTAGATCTATTCTAGCATATATAATCAATAATGTATAAACATTTGACATATTCCAATGGATACAATATTCATTCAAATACACATTACTAGACAGGAAAAGATATTTCTATTAATATGAATTAGAGATTACAAGTGACAACCTCTGACAGCACGTCTGCGAACCGAAGAAACTGAATCCCCCACTTGGGCCTCCACCACCTCAATCCTCCATCACTTCGATAGCAAGCTTACAAGCAAAGGGAAAGCTTGGGAAGAACACAATAGTGCTCCACAGGGACAAAGGGATGCAGGCTCAAGTATAATTCTAGCAACAATGGACTATAGTTTCGATACTCTCAATTCTCTCTTATGCTTTCAATGTCTCAATGGGTTCCTTATATAGCTTTTCAAATGGATACTGAAAGGTCGAATCCGTGCGATCTCAAGGAATATGGAAGGCCAGGAGTCATGTAAGTCGGATCCAAGTCAAGGAACGCTCCAACAGTTTTGGATTATGTACACATCCCGATGTACGCGAATATAGAGGGAATATCCACGTATGTACGCGGTTATCGGGGAAAAGGCCGCGTATATCATTTTTCTAATGTTTTTAGGGATGGTCAATGATACATCAAAAGACAAAAAATGGTCCATAGGGGCTAATGAGTCTGCAGTGGGACAGGGGAAGGCCATACAATGTGTGATTCACCTAGTGTGGTGAAATCTGCTATAACAGATGCCCCCTAATGTATGAGATCAGAGGGGTTATACGATGGCCGAAATACATTATAAGACCTTCCATATTGGTGACATCCACTATATTCTACCTCTTTGATCGTGCCAATGTTCATGAGATTTCATCTCTCGTGACTTGTTCCAGTATATGTCAGACATTTCCAGCCACTATGGAGATCTTGATTTGTTATATATCTTCAGCCTTTGTGGAGATCATGGTACTTTGTATATCTTGGATCTGACTCATATGACTCCTGGCCTTCCATATGCCTTGAGATCGCACGGATTTGACCTTTCAGTATCACTTTGAAAAGCTATATAAGGAACCCTTGAGACATTGAAAGCATAAGAGAGAATTGAGAGTATCGAAACTATAGTCCATTGTTGCCAGAATTATACTTGAGTCTGCATCCCTTTGTCCCTGTGGAGCACTGTTTTGTTCTTCCCAAGCTTGCCCTTTTCTTGTAAGCTTTCTATCGAAGTGATGGAGGATTGAGGTGGTGGAGGCCCAAGTGGGGGATTTAGTTTCTCCGCTTCACAGACGTGCCGTCAGAGGTTGTCACTTGTAATCTCTGATTCATATTAATAGAAATATCTTTTCCTGTCCAGTAATGTGTATTTGAATGAATATTGTATCCATTGGAATATGTCAAATGCTTATACATTATTGATTATATATGCTAGAATAGATCTAACACCATGAAATATAGCATGCTTGTATTGTTTACTTGTTGTTGAGGACGTGCTATAACAATTCAAGCTGAAGATTGGAAAGCTCAACGGGGATCTACTTCAACCGTCCGAAATAAGGTACGAGGTTCGATCCTTTAGTGTTAGATGTTTTTATTTCTATTGCATATTGGGAAATATTGATTTCTGGAGTCTAGCTGTCTGTTGTGGTACCCCAAGCCAAGGAATTTCAAGCTGAATATTGGAAAGCTCAACGGGGATCTAATTCAAGTAAACAATACAAGCATACTATATTTCATGGTGTTAGATCTATTCTAGCATATATAATCAATAATGTATAAGCATTTGACATATTCCAATGGATACAATATTCATTCAAATACACATTACTAGACAGGAAAAGATATTTCTATTAATATGAATCAGAGATTACAAGTGACAACCTCTGATGGCACGTCTGCGAACCGGAGAAACTGAATCCCCCAATTGGGCCTCCACCACCTCAATCCTCCGTCACTTCGATAGCAAGCTTACAAGCAAAGGGAAAGCTTGGGAAGAACACAATAGTGCTCCACAGGGACAAAGGGATGCAGACTCAAGTATAATTCTGGAAACAATGGACTATAGTTTCGATACTCTCAATTCTCTCTTATGCTTTCAATGTCTCAATGGGTTCCTTATATAGCTTTTCAAATGGATACTAAAAGGTCGAATCTGTGTGATCTCAAGGCATATGGAAGGCCAGGAGTCATATGAGTCGTATCCAAGTCAAGGAACGCTCCAACAGTTTTGGATTATGTACACATCCCGATGTACGCGATTATAGAGGGAATATCCGCGTATGTACGTGGTTATCGGGGAAAAGGCCGCATATATCATTTTTCTAATGTTTTTAGGGATGGTCAATGATACATCAAAAGACAAAAAATGGTCCATAGGGGCTAATGAGTCTACGGCGGGACAGGGGAAGGCCATACAATGTGTGATTCACCTAGTGTGGTGAAATCCACTATAACAAGTCATAATATTGTAAATATTATCGAAAGCGAAGTAGTTGTTAATAGTTCTACTTGGACTTTATATTTTGATGGGTCAATGTCTAAAGAAGGAGCAAGAGCAGGTTGCCTGTTAATTGACCCTAAAGGAAATAAAACATGTATAAATTGTAGGCTTGAATTTAATTGTACAAAGAATACCATGGAATATGAAGCTCTAATACAGGATTTTAAGAAAGTGATTGATTTGGATATCAAAGTGTTAATTGCATATGGTGATTTTGAAATCATTGTCAGGCAAGTCCGTAATTCTATTCATTGCATTTCTGAACATTTGTAGAATTATCAACGAGAACTATGGAATCTCATTTCACATTTTGATGCATTTAATATAATGTCAGTTCCAAGGTTCCAGAACCAAGAGGCATATATTTATTAGAAAATGTAGCATCAAAACTGATTCCATCAGAGAATTTCACACCTGATTTCTTTTCAGATGAATTGATTTTTAGGCCTTCTATTCCAGATAATATCTTTAACTGGTGTGTATTTGATAATGACATGTAGGTACTGAATTTCTTAACAAATGATGATACTTTCAAAGATTCAACCATTGATGAAGTTACACATGACGAAAAGTTGCAGGATTTTTCGGTAATAAATGATTTTTATTCAATTGATAAATCTTTCGAAAACGTAAAACCGATTCCTAATTCAATTTTGAGATTAGAATTTTTTTTTTCAAGATAAATTTAGGTATGTTCCCAATTGTAAAACCAATAGCTCACAAATGAAATATGAAACTATAAATTTAGAAACAGAACTAAATCCTCAAACTGTAAACTTAGGAATAGATTGTACTCCTACAGAAAAATCAGCATTCATAAAATTATTTAAAGAATTTAAGGATGTCTTTGCATGGACATATGACGATTTGAAAACTTTCAATCCACAAGTCATGCAACACATTATTCCAATAAAACAAGAATCAAAACCTTTCCAACAAAAGCTTAGGAAGTATCATCCGTCACTTGAACGAACAATTAAGAAGGAACTAAATAAAATGTTACCTGCTAGGATTATTTTTCCCATTCGGCATACTCAATGGGTAGCTAACTTGGTTCCAGTGAAGAAAAATGGTGATATTCGACTATGTGTTGATTTTAGAAATCTTAATAAGTCATTTGAAAAAGATAATTACCCAGTTCCTCCTATGGAACAAATCCTTCAAAAAGTTTCTGGGTCTGAGATACTATCACTTCTTGATGGTTTCTGAGGGTAAAACCAAATATTGGTGTCCCTAGACGATCAACTGAAAACAGCTTTTAGAACTCCATGGGGAACATACGCTTACAGAAAGATGCCTTTTGGGTTAATCAATGTTGGGGAAATTGTTCAAAGGGCAATGGATATTGTTTTTAGAGGGTTAATTAATCATTCAATAGTTGTCTATTTAGATGAGGTTATTCTATTTTCTAAATGTCGACATGATCATATTAATCATCTTGGAAAAGTATTTGAACGTTGTAGGAAATTTGGAGTGTCCTTAAATCCAAAGAAAACAATATTTGCTATTTCAGAAGGTTTTTTATTAGGATGTGTGGTTTCAAAACACAGGATCATGATTGATTCCGAATGAACACAAGATATCTCAAAAATAAATTACCCTTCTAGCAAAAAAGCAATGCAATCATTTCTTGGTAAAATAAACTTTGTCAGGAGATTTATCCCCATTTTTTCTGAAATCATCTGTCCTTTACAAAAAATGATTAAGAAGGATGCTATTTTTAATTGGGGACAAACTGAAAAAGAATATTTTTAGAGAATTTTAGAAGCCATTTCAGAAGCTCTTAGTCTTTTAAGCCCAGATTTTAACAAAGATTTCATATTGTATACCTTCGCTTCTGACATATCATATGTAGCAGTTTTAACTCAGCTAAATCAGTAAAATAGTGAAGTGCCAATTTCTTTTATGAGTCCAAATTTCAAAGGTGCTGAACTTAATTACCATGAGGTTGATAAGAAATCTTTTGCTATCTTCAAAGCTGGCAAACACTTTCGTCCATATTTATTGAAATCTAGAACGAAAGTGATAGTTCCTTACCCTTCAATCAGAAATTTGTTAGTACAAAAAGATTTAGGTGAAAAAAGAGCACCATGGATGACAACTCTTCAAGAGTATGACTTAGAAATTAAACCTTCAACGGTAGTCAAGGGTCAAGGATTATGTAAACTTTCTATCGAAGCAACTCATTTGTCTAATAACAGTTCCGAATCTGTCATTGATGAAGTATTACTAACTAGGGAGATTTACTTTTATCCTCCACCACAGGATTCTTGGTACACAGATTTAAGAACACTTTTGGAAACAGGAAATGCTCCTGATTACCTTGAACCAAGGAAAAGGAGAGCACTTAGACTGAAATCTGCTCCTTATTTACTAATTG
Organism: Pseudotsuga menziesii; assembly: GCA_001517045.1. Taxonomy (NCBI): domain Eukaryota; kingdom Viridiplantae; phylum Streptophyta; class Pinopsida; order Pinales; family Pinaceae; genus Pseudotsuga; species Pseudotsuga menziesii. The sequence goes on along the minus strand of LPNX010889236.1, from coordinate 936,786 downwards.
ATAATATTTTTTTTAGGATAAATTCAGATGGTGTTTTACTTCGATGCCTAGACAAAGATGAAACAGAAGTGATTTTGAAAGAATTACATTTTGGACCAGTAGGTGGTCATTTTTGTGGAGAAAATATGGCACATAAGATTCTTAGGGATGGCTATTATTGGCCTACTTTATTTCAAGATTCCTATGCGTTTGTTAGGAAATGTCAAGAATGTCAACTTGTTGTAGGTAGGGTTAAGAAGTATGCTTTTCCTTTACAACTTGTTTCAGTGGAAAGGCCTTTTCACCAATGGGATATTGATATAGTAGGACCAATAAACCCTCCCTCTTCTATTCAACACAAATACATTATAACTGCAACTGATTATTTTACCCGATGGGCAGAGGATGCACCTTTAAGGGTTGTAAACACCAATCAGGTTATCTTATTTTTAAAATCTTTTATCATAATGATAGTTGGTGTTCCAGATTCCCTTGTTTTTTATAATGCCTCATATTTTTCATCAGTTGAGTTAACTCAATTTGCTTTAGAGAAAGGTATAAGGGTTAGGTATTCAGCTAACTATCATCCTCATGGAAATGGTTTAGCTGAATCCACAAATAAAAATTTGTTGAAAATTATCAAAAGAACTATTTCAGCTCACCATCGTAATTGGCATATAGAGTTGTTTAATGCCCTTTGGGCAGACAAAGTAACTCCTAAAGCTGCAATAGGTAACTCACCTTTCTTCTTGGTTTATGGAATTGAGGCTATTTTACCGCCAAAATTATTTTTAAGGCTCATTATAGTTAGCCTAGTCTGTTCAGGATGAAGATAGTCCAGCAATGGAGAAAATGATTAACACTTTATTAAAACTTGAGGAGGAAAGAGACAAGTCAAAATAACATTTTACAAAACATCAACAAATTGTTAAGTGCTAGTTCGATCAATCCTCAAGTTCAAACTGAGAATTCTAGGTGGAGGACTTGGTGTTAAAATGGGAAAAAGTTCATGACGAGAAAGAAGATCATACCAAGTTTCAAAAACTTTGGTTAGGCCCATTTGTTATTGTTGAGAAGATAGGTCCAAGCACTTTTCATTTGTAAACCCTAGAAGGTCAGTTTGAAACATTTCCGATAAATGGACTGATCTTAAAAAAATATTTTTGCTGACTTTTCAGACCCTAAATTTGTACATAATTATGTATATGAGCTTGTTTTCTTTTTAAATCATTTTCTGTCTGTAAATAATTTTATTGAAAATTTTCCTGTATATATTATTATCATAAAATTTTATAAAATTATCAATATTTTGTCCAATCTTTTATCAAATAGAATTATGATAAATTCATGATTCTTATGTACATTCAAATATCATTTGACTCAGGTAAATACTCTCGAAACTAATTTTTTGGTTTTCTTAATCAAATATTAATATATCAATCATTTGTATCAAGGATTTTCGAATCTCTGTATATATGTTTCAAGATAATTAGTCACTAATGTACATATGTTGTTGAAAGGACAATTGTAAATAAATAAGTCCTGTGGTTTAAACTCAGTTTGTTCATTAGTTTAAAATTATGGTATTAGACTAAGTCTTTTAATAATTGGTTCAAAATGATCAACGTTTCTTAAGTCTATTAAGAACCTATCATTATTTGTAAATATTTGTAAATGTTATTAAGATTATCCCTCATTCTCCTATTTTCTTTTGATAGTTAGGATGGCTGATTAATGTCTTTTTCAAAACTTGTACTTAGAAAATATTTATGGATCTCTACCATCAGTCATTTCTTTTAAAGTTATTTACAATTTGGAAAATTTTTAGATCTGTTCCATTCAATAAAATTTTAAAATTTTAAATGAGAGAAGGAATGTCTTAGTAATAAGCCGATCCGATCAGGATCATAAATATCATTGGCATGACATTATTAGGAAATTGATAATGGCTTTTGTTCATAAGGTCAAGAGACAGGGGGTCTTATCACGAGCCAACTGATTCATTTTCTGGTGATATTAGTGCATGACATTACCATTTGGTCACCATGCTAGGTAATGATCTCTTATTTTATAAAATGTAAAATTTCAAACTCAATAAAGTGAAACATAACTTTGATTGAAGAATAGGAGGTCTCATCACGAGCCGGCCTAATCATGATCATCAGTGCTGTCTAGTATAACTTTATTTCTGATCATCAGGGTGATGGCTCTTAGTTAAAATATCAAGAGACAAGAGGTCTCATCACGAGTTGGCTTGATTATTCTAGGCAGTTCTCGTGAATGATACTATCACATCAGGTTATCATGCCGAGATAGTAGCCTACGGTCAAAATAATTGTTTCAACTTAAAATAATAATAATAATAATAATAATAATAATAATAATAATAATAAATAAATAAATAAATAAATAAATAAAAATAAAAAGGAAAATTATTATATTCATGGAACAGATTCTAGAAAATTTTCAGTAAAGTACATTCCTATATCTTATACTAATGGTGCATATTATCTTTACTATAAGTACTTTGTTTTGATTAGGATATTACTAAGTTTATCTTTAACAAAACTTTTATTTACAGATATGGGAAATTTCTGAATTATACTTGCGAATATAAATCAGATAATGGTTTTTACTTAGACTGAGAATTTTTTATTGTTTTGAATAGATTTTAATATTTCGTTAATACTGTCTTTTGAAAATTGTATGAGCAGAGATAATTGGTTCACCCAGGTCGTCGCCATTTGCTGGCAGGAAACAACCCTCTCAAGTTTTTCTACTATGCTGAATAAAAATGATCAGTTCTCTTCTATGATTTATCACAAAAAATTATATAAGAGTGCCTTCAGAATCTTTGATTCTGAAGGTACTCTCAATTTCAGAAGAGTTGAGAGTCATACTAGAAATTTATGAAACACTTTAATAAATTTAATAAATTAGCAGCTCTTAATCTTGTAATTATATATATATAATCAAATTTTATTATTATCAATTCATTTGATTATATATTGATTCAAGAGATTTAAAGTATAGTCTGCTAAATAGTTCTTTGGATTAAAATGAAAATACATTTTGAACATGTTACAATTTGGTTTTATTGATTTCTTTTGACAAGGTATTTATTATTATTGGCTTTTGTAATTTTTATTATTAGGGTTGATCAATTAATTGAAATATTTTATGTTAACCCTAATAATATATTTTTACATAAAACTTGAATTTTTAATACCATGCCATTTTTCAAATTGTGGAAAGTGTATATATGTTTCCCAAAATAACTAAAGTTTATTTTTATATATCATTTCGAAATCTTCATTGTAATATAATCACAATAATTGAATTTTGATTTAGTGTTTAGTTTTTAATAAGTTTTCCATCCGATCATACTTTGCAATAGGTCATATGATGATTAGGATCCTATGAGTTCATTCAAAACTATATTATTTTATCCTTGAATAGATTACATGAATAAATATGGTTTTGAGCATTTTAATTATGATCCAAAGTTGACCTTGCTACTTGGTTGAGTTTACAAAACCCCAGGAGACATCATTTCTTTTAATGACAACGTCACATCATCTGGTTCAATAGCACGATTGCCTTCCACGTATAATCCTTACTTATTAATGTTGACAGTTGTGTTTATGGTATGAGATACGAATAGTTGGTTTGAGGACATCTGTTCAAAAGGATTTTAATATGTGATGATTACCTTAGTTAGATATGTTCATATTAACACCATCCTATCTGACAGTCGTTTACATCCATGAATCTATTTGATTTTGAATATCTTGTAATGATTTCAAATCACATCAATTTGTTTGATGAATACCTGCAATGGTTTGATGGTGAAGTTCTCATGTGGGGAAACCAGTCTAGGGTTACTCATTAGCTCCTCCAGAATCACGTGAAGGTTCATAATATGTCTGTGTATTCATGTTTCCCTATTCCTTCAGTCTTTACAACCCCTTTCAATCCTCTGTCATAGAAAGAACCGATAATTGAACAGATGGCTCCCTTGAGTCGTTTTGAGCTTTCTGGTCCAGAAATGTTAGAAGCTGACCCTAAAGTTCTTGCCCTATTTGAGAAAATTAATTGGAAACTCTTCTTTTGGGGTTTCAGTGGACACAACAAAGAAGTTACCAGATGATTTGCATTGTCTTTTGATGGAAATGTTGCTCAGACATGTGATCTACAGTTAGTCATAGATGAAGAATTTATTGCAAAAGATACGAAGCTGCCTCGAACTGGTGAATGCTGGTTCAAAGCGTCACGAATTAATAAGAACAAGATCAAGAAGTTCCTTCTCCCATTGTCAAAAGAAGATGCACACCTTAAATTCATTTTTCCTGTGAAATATTTGAGGAATCAATGGCATGCTCCTTTTGAGGTAATCTCTAGTTACATCTCTTGTGATGGTCAGTATTTGAATGTTCAATTATACCATCTGAGAATTTTAATGTCTCTTAAGAGTTTGAAGTTAAATCTACCCTAATTTCTACTTCATAGTTTACATAAAATGGCTATCATGGTTCAACATACCATTGGTAATCAAGACTGTAGTCTTTTCCATCACGGCTTGATCAAAATGTTAGTTCAGTATTAGTTAGTTACGGTAGGAAAAATGTGGGATGAATTCTTAAGAGAAAATGACTTCAGGTTAACCCAATGTTTTCCTAATTACTCACCTAAGACTCGTGCAAAATGAAGAAGACCTTGTGAAGGAGATGTAAAAGAGGAAATTGACCATATAATTGATCATGAGGGATTGTATAAGCTCTATCTAATAGTTGAAAATGAGAAATTTTATATTGAAAACCCTCCTAAACAATCCAAGTGAGAAAATGAAGTGGGAGAGAAAAGTAAAATAGTTTTTCAGATGCACTCTGCTAATTCAACAGGTGATTTGTATTCTAAGGTAATGGAGGAGAGAAAGAAGCATGAGGTAAAAGGGAAAAATATGGAAAGTGACAATAAAAATCTTGAGCCGAGCATGAGAAAATATGAGACGTTTAATCGAAGGCTGACTAGGAGTATGATTAGTCTTTCAGTTCCAATAACCCTAGAACAAAGTAGTGAATCCATTGTTTTTCAAGATAATAGTGAAAACGAGAATGAATCTCTTCCTCGTGAAACCCCAATCAGTGACTTGGAACAAGAACATAGTTATAGTCACAACGATGTGGTGGCATCTCCTCAGAAACTCTTGAAAGACAATTCACCATTACCAACACAGTCTGAACATGAAGCTCGTTTTGATTCACCATTAAATGATGAAGATTATCTAGTAGAGACTTTAAAAGTAGTGAAGCAGTCGATCAGGATTTCGAAACAACATAAGGCTAATCGGTTCAAAGACATTGAATAAGATCGTGACAGGTTGAAAACAGAGTTACAACAACAAAAAAATGAATTGTTAATGTGGCTAGACCGATGGCAACAAATGAAAGCTAAGAAAGACAAATACAAGGTAGAAAAGAAATTGTTAGCTGCAACTAATGAGAAATTATTGAAAGATGAAAGAGTCCATGAAGAAAAAATATTGAAACTTAGGGCCAAGCTGTTAGAAGCTAGGAAAGCAATCAAGTTACAGATAGCAACAACTTAGTCTATTTTTAGTTATTTTAATTTTGATTTTGACAGGTAATAAAATGTTTTAATTAGCACACCTGCAAAATCATAGATTTTATAGGTATGCTTACAATTCGTATTATGTTATTATATTTTGTGTTATCATGATTTTATTGAGAAATTAATTTTTGTTACAGGTGTACATATTGTAAACATGCTGTAAAGAATGAAGACTATTTGTGCTCGTCGTTGGCATTCGTTGGTGCTTCTGGAAGAATTAGATACTAAAGAGAGCCATGTCTGAGGTCGATTCAACTAGGAAGAAGTTAATACAGGCCAGCCATATAATTGACATTATTGTTTCATATCTTCCATGTGCCTTCTTTTGAAGAAATTCAATGCATCAAGACAGGGATAGAATTTTTGTCTCTATTATGTAGTGGTTGTTAAAAACCGAAGGGATATTTTTAGAATGTTTGTTACATAGAAACTGGAAGGATTTACTAGTCTTATTATATAAGCTAATAAGCTCGATGTAAGCCAGGTTGATGGAGTATTGTAGAAATAGACTTATCTGAAATATAATTACAATTTTGG
>LPNX010889236.1:915149-930510 GCA_001517045.1 Pseudotsuga menziesii | reverse complement strand
TGATAATTGGAATTTGATAATATAAACATTCCATATTTATTTTTGATTTCATTTGTATTTTCTGCAATGTTTTCATGAATAAATATCATCTTATTATTCAAATGCTTAGTATTGAATATTAGTTATTAATTAACAGAACATCATAGAAAATTAAAAGTAGCTACCTATTTTAATTTTTTTGTTGTTGTGCATATTCAACAAAGTGATTTTATGATAATGATATAAATATTTTCATTTAAATCCTTATTGTCTATCTCTTTGTGAAACATTAATTGATAATTAATTTAGTCTTCAAGTTGCTCTCAGTAGAGATAGGATAGTTAGTTAATTTTAATCTTAGCTTAGTTTATTTCTTAAATTTTAGTTTGTTTTAATAGTTGTTAAATAGAATTAGATTAATTTGATAAAACTTAAAATAGTCTTTAAGTTAAAATATTTGAAGCAAAACCCTAAAAAATTGAAGACTTTCCTTAAGAAAGCATTTTAGGATAACTTAGGTTTTATAAAACTAATTCTAGGGTTTATTTAGGTAGTAATAAAATTAGGATAAATTTTTACTAAATTTTTAGATTCTTCTTAAGAGGAAAAACTCAGATGGTAGCAGGACCATAACCTATGAGGTTTTTCCATTTCAAACACACCGGGAGCTGCTCTAAGATACTTGTGTTGGCTTAAACTCCTTAAGTTGGCCAAGTCATAAATTTCAGCCAACATGCCCATAATGAACACCATTTTTATTTTAACACATAGTTGTCTACTTCGTCCACCGCACCTTATGCAGATATCTGGACCACCGTCTGGAAGAAGAATCATTTCCTTTGCATGTATTTGGCATATAAATTCCTCCGGACTTGCACTCACATCAAATGTAGTCAATTTCATCCTCCACAAGTCACATACGACTCTCCTGACCTCTTTTTGAGAGCTACCTTGGTTTGCGTGCCTCTGCCACACTGACTCATGTGCCTCTGTCGCGGTCTATCCCGTGCATGTATCGGTATGTTTAAGAGCCATCTGCTCCATCCATACTGCGGAGATGACCTTTGGATCACTTTCCACTGTCTCAATATGGGGCACCGCCTATGCCACCACAATCGGTTAACCATACTAGAGTTTCTTTTAAGCTCTTTTCTTGACTCCTAAAAGAATGAAAAGATTGACGAGCGTAGCTGCTTCCTTCCCCGCTCGTTAAAGTATAGGAAAGGGAATCTACATCATCTCATTTATCTCCTTTTGTAGACTATGTAGACCATCAAATGAAAAGGACCACCTTGACATATTCAAGCCAAGACCATTCCCCTCTGCATACTTTTATGCTTTCTCAGGCAGACGGGCCGAACTTTACGAAAAATCTCACCACGAGTTGTCATTAAGCTCTTTTCCAGCCTTCTCAGTAAGAAAATATTGTTGAGAAAACTTTGTTTTATTCATTCTTGTAAAAGTATATGAATGACTATCCAGTCAGTATAGGTTTAACCTTTTCCATCCTGACTGGACTACCAATGGTAAAGAAGTCTCCCATCCCCTAAAAAAGGATGGGCGATCTCTCCTATGTATACTTTTATCCTTTTTCGGGCACAGGAGACTACCAACGAAAAAGAGCCCCCACTGGAGTTTTCTTCATGCTTTCAAACTCTCTAAAATTGAAAGCACCATCGAGCATTTAATTTCTTGGGCTCGCCAAAAATCCACAAGATCGTACCACAATGGTGTCTCTAGACACCACCCCATAGAAAATATTTTGGCAGCATTCCCACTTTGGGTCACCTTTGTTCAGAGTACTCTGCAATGTGTCTTCCTTGGATCCCATCAATATCAAACATGTCTACCTCCCCCAAGTATTTCCCATCTACAGTGACATTCCCAATATTACAGCTATGATCCCATCACGAGGGCTTCACTTGTTGACCAATATCCTATCACGTTAGTTCATATTGTGGGTTTTAAAATTATAAAAAATTGAACCAATATATTGCAGGTATTGGGGCGATAAGGGGTTTAAGGTGGGGGTGGGTAGGGTGGGTTAAAAGGATTGAGGTATAAAAAGGGGTGGGGAGGAGGTTTTAAGTATTGGGAGGGGGTTTCAACAAAAATAGTTTGGGTCAATATCTCTCAAAATTAAGGGTATTATTTAATATCCCATGATCGCGCGTGCTATGTAAGAGGTTCACTAAGTGAAGTCCCTATAAATCCCATTCCCATGAGTCAGTTTCATTTGATGCCTGGTCTGCCCTACAGTCATACTTTGAACAAAGGAAGTTTGAGTCTAATACACCCCCTCTATCCCTATTCAACTCTATCCCCCCCCAGCTCCCCCCCATTCGATGGGTCAGTGCTCAAATTGTCTCACATATTTTGGTTATTTCCCTTGTGCTTTTGTTCAAGGAAACATCATTGCCTTAACCAGGGGCAGGTCTTCCTCTGTCGATGACAACACACATATTCTAGAGGATAGACCTAGAGGTCCCTATATATTGGTTTCATTAACCTCATTGATGAGTTCCTTGGACCACTTGAGAGGAATCCTTATTGCCTCTCGGGATGGTTGTTTCTCACATGCTCGACTCCAACTACATCATCGCACCATTGAGATTCATTCAGGGTATTGGCCCATGCAGTGTTTGGTTGAAGACCCCAGATGTCACCTGACTCTAGCACATTGATAAGTCTACTCAAGGGACCTAAACAGGTTCATGTCCCTTATGATTTCCGTGTTATATTGGAGACAATGTTCAGAAGCCCCAACAATGCTTCTATATAGATTTATGATTGATCCAACATACTTGTACCATAGAGACTCTGAATCTCCATCAGTGAGTCCATACAGCTATGTACCATTCCAGATCTAGAAGGCTATCAATCATGAAGATATAGAATTCCATGAGAATGCCATGGTTCCAATGTAGCAGTTTTTTAGATCAGTATTGTATTTAGCCTCTCATTGAGGAAACCAGTATGTATCATCAGTTGTATATGATCGGATCTTGTATTTTACAACATATATCACATTATTCTTTTGACATTGTTACGTGCATGGGGATGCCCTCCTCGTCCATATACATGTCACACATTATTTGTATCTCACCCATTGATGGGAACCATATTAATATAAAAACCAAAAGCCACCATGCCCCAGCCTAAGAAGCACCACCTTTGCGCAGAAAATCCTATGATGTTCATCGTCCATACGATGAGCTCTTGACCTCACACATCAGGGGGCAATATGTTAACCCAAAAAATCCCTCACTCAACTCAACATGGCCTACACCACCCAAGGACACCCATGCACGAACCTCATTTGACCCCATTTGACCCCCACACACTCAAGAAGGATTAAAAACACGAAAAAGGGCTTTAAAACCCCTAAAAAGAGCATAAATAGCTCTCATAGAGGCTAAATCCTCCAAAAAGGGGCTAAAACCCCTCAAAGGAGCCTAAAACCCTAAAATGACCTAAAGATTGAGAAAAAGGGGCTAAAATCCCCAAAAAGGGGCTAAAGCCCTGACAAGGGGCTTAGAACCCTAAAAACGCTATAAATAGAGGGGTGGAAATGACTCTCAAAACATTCCTTCCTTGCATATTGTTATGCTTCCCTAGTGAGTGCCTTGACACAAGTTTACCTCTCAAGACATTCACTCTCCCTCTCATCCATCCTCCCATTGAGCCATAGCTCCCCCATTCTCAAGAGAGGTGCTTCTCCAAGCTAGGGCATGGTGGCCCATCTCCACCCATTGAAGGTATAATGTCTATTTTGTATTGTTTGCTTATTTTTTTCTAACCTATCTTTGCTTGCAGGTTTCATGGACTAACATGTTCTTGCAGGTCTCCATTGTTTGTTTGCAGGTTTTCTAACAAGTTGTATGCAGCATATTCGATCTAAACCCATAACCTTGTGTGCAGAGGGGTTTCCATTTCTTTCTTTTCTGTTCTTTATTTCCTTTCTACTTCATTTTTTCTTGCATAACCACCAGGAACCCTATCCTTCCATCCTATAGACGGAAGGTAGCCATTTCCTCCCTATAGTAAGGGAGAAATCCCTGCTACAGGATTGGTCTCCAAAATTTTCAAGGTTTCTACGAGAGGTATGCCTATTCAATATTTCCCTAATAAACATTTCAGGATCAAGGAGAGGATTAAATAATTGATGGCGGTTTCTTCAGGTAGAAATTCTTGGAGGGATGTTAGACAGTGGAGTCACCAGATGGATTGAGTTTTAATTTTTATGTTTTTTAAAGACAAGATCAATTAAAAGTTTTATCTTTTTAATTGTTTAGAAAAACGTTAAGCTAAGTCGTACTCGGGAATAAAACGATTCGTCTCCAGAAACAATGCCAAAAAATGTTGTCGTCTTTCACACACCTGGGCGGAACGTGGAAATTTTTTTAGCCAGTGCCTTAAAATGGAGTCATAAAATAATCAATGTACTTGCATGTGCTTGGAGTGAATGTTTTGTGATTTCCTCTTGGTACGTTTTAAGTTAATGTGAAATATGAGTTGTTTAAAATTAGGCGAGGGGGGGACTCCATATATACCCGAGAGTACTTAGAGTATGTCCAAAACTAAACCTTCACAGCTAACCATAAGGAATATGTGGGATGAATGGAGTCTCTGAGACTGTTGTTCATAATGCACCCAAAGGTGTAATAGAGATCGGCACCTTGAGGTCACTTTTTAGGAGTTCCTGCTTCCTTTGTGTATTTTGCCACCGCTTACAGTTTGATCGAGGAGTTGGATTTTCTCCTGATGGTGGTTGATTGGGGAAGGTGAAGAATAATTAAACTATTCACTCACATTGATTCTGATGTAGCTTGACTGAGTTGACAAACCATAGCCAAGTACAGAGCATACACACTAGAGTCTTGTCAATTTTAGTGAGTTCTAAAGGATGTGTTTTATTAGAAAGAAAAATCCTCCAAAAACCTCTTTCGGCCCAAGTGGAACTCAAACAGGGAATGAAGGAGGGGGTTTGTTTTAGAACAGTTACTTACATAAATTAATGGTAAGCATAAAGCAAACACAAATCACAAGTTTTCCAATTATTCCTACCATGCATCTCTTTCCCCTTGCGGGTTAATCGGGAAGTCGTGGGGTAAGTATTCAAGTTACTTTGATACTAAAATGTGGAATATATGATAAAGTAATCAAATCATGTTTTTCTACAAAAATGGAGCTAATCTAAAGTGAACATAAATAAGACAATGCGAAAAATAACAAAAAAGGCGTGAATCCCTAGAGGGGGGATGGGGAATGGGCTCAAAAGAGCCCATTCAGAGAAAATTTTTATTATATGATGTTAAAATATCAGTAAAATGATCTAAATCCTCTTAGTTCTTATATAGGATGAAACCAAGATCTTACAACTTTTCCAAAATTTAAAATTTACAGTCAAAGGGGAGCCCCCTGGGGGGATTTGAACGATCCCAAAGCCACTTTCGAACAACAGCTTCTCTTATTTCTGTTATGCCTGATAAAATATAGCGAGAATTTTAGAATGAAATGTTTCCAAATTCACTTTGAAAGTACCTTTGGGTCATCCTGCTTTAAACCAAACAAAACTAAGTTAAAACTAGCTAAAACGGTGAAAAAGGAACCAAGGAAAGCAAGTTTTCCTTCGGATCTTGGCTTGCTGTTTGGGAAGCCAATGAGATATGCAATAATTGCTGGATTTAATGTTTTTAAAACAGAAACAGAAATCTAATGCATGCAACCTATGGATTTTCTTTAAATTGCCATGGAAAACGAACGATTTCCCTGAAGTAGATCTAGAATGCTTAATGAAACCTTTTAGAAATGAGATATAGATTATGAGATTTGAAATGATAGATATATGTAAGTTTTAATTTAATATGATAGATATAAATGATAACAAATCTTCTAACCAAAGTAACCAGGTAAGATTTGGATTTTTATAAGGAGGAAGAGAGAGAAAGAGTGTTGGAAGCCTTGAAGATCAACCGTGGAGCTTTCCGGTGGAATGTCGAGGGACTATGACTTTGAGAAATATTTGGAGAAAGTGAGGAAGCAAGCTATATCAGCATGCTCTCCAATCTAGGAACTTGCAACAGAGATTTCAGAATATCATGCATATAAACTTATAAAACATGTTGAATATAGATCTCTAAACATGCATCAAAATGAAAGATATGGCCAATAAACTTATTAACAAACTCCTTTCCTATCAAGACTGTAATAAAATTATTATCAATATATTGTAATGAATCCACAAAAAATCAGCAAATTATAAACATAGATACAGGTTGCCTCAGTAAAACATGGCAATGCTCATCCACACACACAATAACATGATACCGTCTTGCCTCCAAATCTTCTCTTTATTTAAAATGAACAATAAGAATAATACAATAGCAATAGCACCTCAATCCTAGTTATAACTAGCTTGGAAGAGGTAATATGTTCTTTATTTATAGCAAAAAAAGGAGATCTAGCCCAGGGGGCACAAATCCCAAGGAGAGAGAGACTGCAGCTGCAAGTGGAGTGAAGTTGAGCCTGATCTGAGTCTATCTGAGTCTGATCTAAGTCTCACTAAGTGCAACTATCAATCAGAGAGCTGATCTGACTAACACTTCAACTTGCTAACTGAAGCATCCACCAAAACTCATCCAGATGATCCTACACATGTGGAGGAGAGAGGGAGGGTGCAATTCCCAAGATTGCATGCATTAATGTACCCTATTTTTAGTCTAGATCAGCTCCTTCTGTCAAGGAATGGTTATATCTAGGAAATCCCAAGCCGATGAGACTAATTTCAGTCAAATTGGAGCAAATCCCAATGATTTAGGATTTGGGGTTTTCTCCATTATTTAATTTATTTATTAATTAAATAATCAATATTTGTTTTTTAGGGATCTTTTACTTGAGTGATGGACAAATCACTCAAAACTTAGAAAAAGTGGGTTTATGGGTTTACATGGTGCTCTTAGCTTGAAAATGAGCACCCCCATGATTGATACTAATTTTTTAGCCCACTTTTATTACAAAACCAATTTTTTTAATTAGACTATTTAAAAAATAGCCTAAGTTTTGTGAAAAAATTAAAATTAAAAAAACTTTAAAAAAAAAAATTAAAACCTAGGGGGACTTAGACATGTTCATATGACTCGACCATGATACCTAGCATGTTTACACAATGACACATAGACTCTAATAAACTCAATAGGCCTAAATGCCAAGCCGAACACCCCAACTTTGGAGGTATTGAGTAAAAACTCAGAAATTATTAGTCGTTTATTCAACAACCAATAATAACCAAGGGAAAAAACACCCTGGCCTAATCAGATTGACAAATAAAGTCTAAGAGACCGAGTCTTTTATAGTCACTATAATATTAGAACATTTTATTACAAATCCCCTATGGGGTATGAACATGTGATATAGTACAACAAGCACTTCCCAGAAGCACTTCCGAAGGCCTTCTGAAGTCCAACCAAATCATCTTTGTCTAGTTCACTAGGCTCACTTGATAAAAACCACTAAGTACAACTTAGGTTGTAACAATATTGAAATTTTTTTTTACATGCTGGTCTGAAAGTAACAATTGCAATTTTCTCTATCAATGCTAGAACATGCATGCACTTGTGGACTGGGCCTTATCTTCAGTTAATTGCTTATAAACATATCCACTTTTGCAACACACAAGATATAATCATTAACTTCATCAACTAAATTGTAATTTGCCTCAGTCTAGGGATGAAAATTATATTGTGTGTATCATATTAATGCATTGACTATTCAGTAATGAAAATATCATAGAGTGGAAAATAATCCTTCTCCCCCAAACTAAAAGCAAAGCATGTCCTCATGCATAATTTCTTGATAAGAGAGTTGGAACATAGCCATAAAAGATTTGTAGTTCCCACATGCATAAAAATTCCCAAAAATGGAAAGAACACCCTTCAAGCAATAATATGACCATAAAATTGTGAAGCAAAATACGATGTTCTGGTGTATGTTTGAGTGAAAAGGAAACCATGAGGTCCATGATGATCGATATGTGGGAGCTTAGAGTAATCTCAACTTAATCTTTGTTCACAATATCTTCTTCTGCTGTAGATTCTTGTGGCCAGCTTGTCATTTTTTTCCAATTTCCTTAGCATGTGTATCAACTGCTTTATTTCTTCTCATTGTTGGTTTTTATGTGGCAACAAAGAATCTTTTATCACTGCTGGTTCTTGTGTGGCAGCAGCAAGGCATCTTCTTATGCTTGAATGTAGGCGATGTAGGGAAGGACTTGATTTGGATGTGTGTGAATAACGAACTGTTAGAATTGAGTGGGAAAGGATGGAAATGGATGGACATAAAATGCTATATAGAAAATGGAAATGGATAATCCTTAGTGGTTCTTCACGGCATATTCCTAAATATTTAATAAATAAATAAAACTCATGTTATTTTACCTCCGTGGAATCTTTCATTGGCATTGATGTACTAATGTCTGCTGGAGCTGATGTAGGCCAAACTGTTGTTGAAAGATATGTATATGAGAGCTGAAACTAAATAAGATTTAATCTTATCCAAGTTGTGTTGTACTAGTTTCATGTAATACTGCTAACTGCTGGATGAAAATGGAAAGGAAGTGAAAAACTACTAAAACAAATGATGCTGCAAGTCACTGTTGAAACCATAAGATCACATAATATTAAGCTACTACAAAACTGTGGTACAATTATTACCTTGCGAATGAATGTGCTAAAGTCGAGCATGGAAAGAAATCATTGGATTACCGGCCACTGATGCATGCCATTAACCAATGTGAAGCAACTCACCTTTGATGACAGTTATACCTAAAGTACCTTGGTGCATCTTGACAGGTACGAATGGATGTGCGTTAGTTGAGTCACCTACAAGATTTGTAAATCAAGAGGCATTGATGAGTCACCATGATTAAAAACAAGGAAATCTGCCATTAATTCATGCAGATCCTAGGGCACTAAAAAAACTCTAATATTGATCCCAGATGATTTTTCCGAGTCAATGGGACAAGAATCATAGTGAAAAATAGAACCAACATGAAACTCAGAAGTGGAAAATATATGTGAAGTTGTGATGTAGTAGTGATGGCAAACAAAAAGGTTAAGTTTGACTACATAAGCAATGGAAAATGGGACCTCAACATGAATGGATTTTTAGGATTTTTAAATGAGGAGGGTGAATGAATCTACCATAGCACAGTTGGCTTCTTGAGAGTTTTCTTTTGGCAACAATTGGTAGACAGGTTTCTAAACAGGATTCTTGGCATGTAGCAATGGGAATTGAATTCAAAAACATTGTTCTCTGTATGGTTTTCACATCAATCTATCCATTTTTTGTGTTCAATCCATTTGCAAATTGAGAAAAAGGTATTCAAGAGTCACTCTATCATGCATTGATCTTCTTCTTCCAAGGACCTACAAAAACCTAGCACTTGCATGCAATAAAACATGAGATGATGGAAGAAGAGAGATGATTGGTCTCTCTTCACCCAAAATTTATGAAAATAAAAACAACAAGGAACCACTTATATAACAAATCCAAAGAAAAAAAATGAATGAAGCAAATTCAATTTATACATGTGGGAGAATGATGACAAATTAGGCTCACTAGCAATGTTTCGATCATAAATTATTTGTTTCTCGTCTGATTTGAGTGATTAAAAGCCAAATGAAAATACATTTATAGGTATATTTCCCTTAGAAACAGGTTTTTAAAATTCTATGTAATGATATTTCAAATCACTTAGTAACAGCTCACATGACAAGGTGTTTTTTCGAATTCTAGACTAGACTAACAGTCACGGTTTTAGGAATAAAGTTTTTTTTTGATAACGGATTGATGTGATTTCAATTGGAGATGAAAGTAGATTCATTTAGGTATCTTGATGAGAAACATGTTTTTCATCCAATAAGAATTGATGGGTCAAATAAGCCAATGAATAGTATAGAAAATAGAGTTTTAGGAATGCTGATTTGTGATAGGTAGTCGGTATTTTGTTCATAAATTTGCATACGATATCAGAATGGAGTGATTCGAATCGTGTTATAAACTAGATTCATAGGGGAATATACAAATTAAAAAAATTTACAAGATATGTCCAATACAATATCCAAAAAGTGACTGTCCTAGCTCTGGTCGGAAGCTGTTTGCTTAACACCCTGTTAGTATTTTGACCATAATTTTTTCGTTTGTTTCCCAATCTTAAAAATTGAAATTGTTTTCGAAAATAGATTCAAAGGGATACTTAGTATGTATCCATGTTTTAAAAATAATTCCATTTGGTCTCCCAAAAACAGACTGTCCCGATTGTGTTTCAGTAAAATATTTAATCCAAAATGCCACAAAAGTCCAATAAATTAAATATGGCTCCCAAAAAGTGACTGAAATAGGTTTGCATGTTTATAATGATGCAAATTTAAATATATCACACAACCACACCAAAAATTTGAACCATTGAGCACCTAGATTGACTTACACAGTATGTTGCAGCTGTAGCCGCAACTCTTAAAAATGATATAATGTTGAAATAAAGCATGTGTATTTTTATGGTTGCGTTATATATAAATTAAAACTAAATACATACCATTATGTGCAACACACACGTATCTCAAAATCATAAATTTTCACCTACAGGATAGTCACAGCTGGGTATTGCAGCTGACTGTTACAACTGACTGTCATAGCTGGGTGTTGCAGCTGAAAAATTCATGCCAATGTTCAAGCTTGAAGGGTTCCATAATTGTTGGCTCATTTTCCCATAGAGTCTTTGTTAGAATAATCAACCCATAGTTAGCTACCTTAGACATTAATTAATCTAATTTTTGTCTTATTTGCCTAGTTTCCATATTCCACCTTATGCAAGTTGTCCTCCACACATCCAAAGTGGTAAAACTTGCTAAATTTGAGTCAATGAGAGCTTGGGAAACCACTTGGAATCAAATCTGCTTTATTCCTGGCCTTCCTAGTGCATGTCTGCTTTTTCTGCTTTATTGCCTGCTTTTTCTGAGTTTTAAGGCAATTGGGAAAGTTTGACTAGGTGAAGTTAACTTGTTTTTTGTCCTCATCATCCTCCACCATTTTCTCTTAATAAAAGCATGTATGAGTTGTCCTTCCATCATCTATTAGCTTGCCTAATTGATTTTTCCAATTTGTGAGCTCCTAGACAGATTTGGAAACTGCTTTATGCACCTATGGAGGATTTGCTTAGATTTAGTAAGCCTGCTTTTGACCAAATTTGAATGGAATCCTTATGCATTCGAATCACTCATGTAATTATTCATTGTGGCAGCCTATGACTTCACAGGGTTGGATATTGTACACTTATTCAATACAGATTAGTGTTCTACTCCATATTCCATCTCCTTTGTGTGTAATTTGCATGTGTAACTGGCAATTTTTGTGAGTGTAATTGTTCTAACACCTAGGTTCAATTTCCACATCGTATTAGAGCCTTTGTAGATTGATTTCTCTCCTTCCAATTTGTTATTGCAAGTTTGACATCATTGAATGGGAGCATTCTTCTGACTGAAGGGACAATTTCTGAGCTATGGATCAATCTCAGAAGATCATCTTGACTCCATTTAAATTCTTTGAATGGAAAGCATAGATGGAGATACTATTGAGAGCGAAAGGCCTCTACAAAGTGACTATGGCAACAGAATCAGAGCCCAATGCAGCTGTAGAGAAAATTAAATGGCACAACAGGAGGGATGAGGCCTATGGTCTCTTGTGTCTGAGCATATCCAAAGACCTCCTTTTCCATCTTGATGGATTAACATCATCAAATGAAGTATGGGAGAAGCTTGTTGATATTTTTGGTAAGACAGATGAGATGAGGGGACATCAAATTGAAAATGAATTGATCTCCCTGAGTCCCAATAGCTTTGAATCCCTGCAACTCTATTTTTCCAAGTTCAAAGCCCTTGTTTTGCAGCTAAAACAGTGTGCGATCGAAAAGAAGGATGAGCAACTGGTTTTGGCCATACTCTCAAAGCTTGGCCCTGACTATTTAGTGTTTTTTTCGACCTTCGATGCCACAAAGTTGATAGCTCGAGCCTGGAAAATGCCTAGCCTTGCAGATTTCATGGAATCTCTCACACAAGAACAAGATAAATTGGTGATGATGGGCACCATCAAACCATCCAAAGACCAAGCTCTAGTTGCTGGAGATTAAAGGGTGGATTGAAAAGGAAAGAAGAAAGCTAATAAGCCACTTGAGCAAAAAAGAGACAAGAACAAGTCTCCAGAGGAGCCTCAAGGTTCCAAGAAGAACCCCCAGAAGAAGAAGAACAAAGGAGAAATGAGCAAGTGTGCATACTGCAGTAAGGGAAATCATTCTGAAAGCTCCTGCATGAAGAAGAAAATTGACATGCTGACCCAAATCCTTGAGAATAATGGCATCTCCCTTCTAGACAGCTCAAAGAAGAGGGAAGGAGGATCAAATTCAGAAGATAGAGAGAGAGTTCATGCATTGGTTGCTAGCACATCAAGATCACCTAGTTTCATCATTGATTCTGGACCTTCAAGACATATGGTTTTGACCAAGGAGGCATTCACCTCACTTGACATGTCGAAAGGTCCACCAATTGTACTGGGAGATGACTCTCTCACTGAACGTTTGGGCAAAGGGAGGATTGATCTTGACTATGGTAAGTTCAGAAATGTATTGTATGTTCCAGGTCTTGCCTCTAACCTCTTACCAGTGTATTAGATGACCCACAAAGGGTATCCAAAGAAGGTCATATTCTCCCCTGATGAATTTGATATCACAGAGATCTCAAGTGGGAAAGTCATTGCAAAAGGAGTTGCAAATCACACTTCGAAGGTATACATGTTCTCACACTTCCCACCCTACTCAAACCCCTCTGCTCTTCTGATTCATGCTAATGAGGCAAGCAAGCTTTGGCATGAAATATTTGGCCACCTCAATTACAAGTATCTTTCTGATCTTAGTGAAAAAGAAATGGTCGTAGGGTTACCAAAGATTAAGTTTTCCAAAGGAGTCTGTCAAGGTTGCATCTTAGGAAAACACCTAGAGCATAAATTTGAGAAAGCTAGTCATGCGAGAACCTCTACACCTCTTGAGGTTGATCCACAGTGATTTTGTTGGCCCATTTCCTCATATTTCAATGATTCAGGCCAAATATGCATTGACATTCATAGATGACTTTTCCAGGTATTGCTGGGTTTACTTCCTGAAACACAAGTCTGAAGTTTTTGGCCTCTTCAAAGTCTTTAAGGCTTTGGTTGAAAACCAGTCTGGGAGGAAACTCAAGGTCCTCAGATCTAACAATGGTGGTGAGTATGTCAAGTCTGATTTCATTCAATATTGTGCAGATGAAGGTGTTGAGATGCAACATTCTATCCCTTACACACCACAGCAAAATGATGTTGCTAAGAGGAAGAACAGATCACTGAAAGAGATGGCAACATGCATGATGGAGGCTAAGACTTTGGCACCAAAGTTTTGGGCTGAAGCTATAAATTGTGCAACCTATATCTAGAATAGGGTGCCTCATAAACAACTTGATGGTATGACTTATTTTGAAGCATGGAGTGGGAACAAGCCAGATGTGACCCATTTCAGAATTTTTGGCTCAAGGGCTTGGGCTAGAATTCCAACAGAAAAAAGGAAGGCTTTGCAGGACCAAAGCCAAGAGTGTCTATTTGTTGGGTACTCTAAAGATTCAAAAGAGTACAATCTGATCAATTTTAGCACAAACAAAGCCTTCATTGAAAGGAGTGTTCAATTCCAAGAAGAGCCTTTAGCAGCAGTGGAAGTTGGAGAATCCTCTTCACCACCAGGACCATTAAATGTAAGTGAAGAGATAGTTGAAGTTGTTGATTCTGATATTTCTAATAATGATGATTTAATTGCAGATCCTAACAGTCCTACAAGACCAAAATGGGCAGCAAAGACCATTCATGCATCTGGAGAACTAGCAGGAAATCCTAATGATCCTAGGAGGACTAGATCTCAGTTTGAGAGTGCTCTATGCATGAAAGATCCTATGTTTGCAGAGAAATGCTATCTGATGGTTGAATCAGAACCATAGACATATGAATATGTAGCAAATGATCTAATATGGAAAACAGCCATGAAAGAAAAGTTCAGCTGACTCCAGAAGAACAACACTTGGGAGTTGGTTGATCTTCCCCCAGGGAGGAAGCTAGTTCAGTGCAAGTGGTTTTACAAAACCAAATTTGTTGTGGATGGTTCACCTTTGAAATACAAGGCCAGATTGGTATCCAAGGGATACTCATAGTTACATGGCATAGACTACAATGAGACCTTTGCACTAGTGGCAAAGATGGACTCCATCAGGCTAGCCTTAGCCATTGCAGCTTCTGAGCAGGGGAGGTACACCACATGGATGTGAAGTGTGCTTTCCTGGATGGAGATCTCACTAAATATATTTACATGTAGCAGCCTCAAGGATTTGCTACTAATCCATCTCTTGTGTGCAGGCTAAAGAAGTCATTGTATGGGCTTAAGCAAGCCCCCAGGGCTTGGTATGCCAAGATTGATAGCTTTCTGCTATCACTAAATTTTGATCGATGCAAGTCAGATACAAATGTCTATTTGAAGCTGATTCATGGTTCATTAATGATTATTGTTTTGTATGTTTATGACCTTCTCATTATAGGAAGCTCAAAGGATGAAATTGCCTCCTTGAAGGATGCAATGAACCATGAATTCTCAATGACTGATTTGGGATTTTTTAGCCAATTATTGGGGATCGAGATTGCTCAAACCAAAAAAGGAATCAAAGTAAATCAGTCCAAGTATGACTTGGATTTTCTGAAAAAATTCAACATGAAGGATTGCAATCCAAGCAAGACTCCCTTCCTTTCAGGAGTTAAGCTTGAAGAAGCTGATTCTTCACCTATGGTAAACAATACACTGTATAGGAAATTGATTTGATGTTTGCTGTATCTTACACATAATCGACCTGATATTTATTATGCAGTAAGTGTGGCTTCAATATACATGGATTAGCCTCATGAGATCCATTGGAGAGTAGCCAAAACGATCCTTAACTTTGTTTAGGGAACAAGGACTCATGGGATCTTCTACAAAGCTAAATCTGATCTTGATTTGATTGGGTTTACTGACAGTGATTGGGAAGGTGAAAACACAGAGAGAAAGTCAACATCAAGATATGTGTTCATGCTTGCTGAAGGACCAATCAACTGGTCAAGCAAGAAACAGAGTGCCATTGCACTCTCATCTATAGAATTGGAGTACAGAGGAGTTGTAAATGCAGCAACTCAATGTTTATGGTTGCAGGGGTTACTTGGTGAGTGTGGCTTTGAATCAAAATACTAAACTACTATCTATTGTAATAATTAGAGTACCATTCAAATCTAC